>OZ017776.1:29991077-30126413 GCA_963969385.1 Philonicus albiceps
CTTTTGGCAGGGGGTTAAAAAAACTGATTTCCTAAAATACGGCCTCCAGGGGCGGTTTTTTGGGCTCAATAAATTGGAAATAAAATAATTAGAGGATATATAGCAAAAAGAATGAATAAAATCAAGTAAATTTTGCAAAATGAGCAAATTTCCATTTTTCGACTTATGGCCTATGTGCAAAAAAACTGATTTCCTAAAATACGGCCTCCAGGGGCGGTTTTTTGAGCTCAATAAATTGGAAATAAAATAATTAGAGGATATATAGCAAAAAGAATGAATAAAATCAAGTAAATTTTGCAAAATGAGGAAATTACCATTTTTCGACTTATGGCCTATGTGCAAAAAAACTGATTTCCTAAAATACGGCCTCCAGGGGCGGTTTTTTGGGCTCAATATATTGGAAATAAAATAATTAGAGGATATATAGCAAAAAGAATGAATAAAATCAAGTAAATTTTGCAAAATGAGCAAATTACCATTTTTCGACGTATGGCCTATGTGCAAAAAAACTGATTTCCTAAAATACGGCCTCCAGGGGCGGTTTTTTGGGCTCAATAAATTGGAAATAAAATAATTAGAGGATATATAGCAAAAAGAATGAATAAAATCAAGTAAATTTTGCAAAATGAGCAAATTTCCATTTTTCGACTTTTGGCAGGGGGTTAAAAAAACTGATTTCCTAAAATACGGCCTCCAGGGGCGGTTTTTTGGGCTCAATAAATTGGAAATAAAATAATTAGAGGATATATAGCAAAAAGAATGAATAAAATCAAGTAAATTTTGCAAAATGAGCAAATTTCCATTTTTCGACTTATGGCCTATGTCTAAAAAAACTGATTTTCTAAAATACGGCCTCCAGGGGCGGTTTTTTGGGCTCAATAAATTGGAAATAAAATAATTAGAGGATATATAGCAAAAAGAATGAATAAAATCAAGTAAATTTTGCAAAATGAGCAAATTACCATTTTTCGACTTATGGCCTATGTGCAAAAAAACTGATTTCCTAAAATACGGCCTCCAGGGGCGGTTTTTTGGACTCAATAAATTGGAAATAAAATAATTAGAGGATATATAGCAAAAAGAATGAATAAAATCAAGTAAATTTTGCAAAATGAGCAAATTTCCATTTTTCGACTTTTGGCAGGGGGTTAAAAAAACTGATTTCCTAAAATACGGCCTCCAGGGGCGGTTTTTTGGGCTCAATAAATTGGAAATAAAATAATTAGAGGATATATAGCAAAAAGAATGAATAAAATCAAGTAAATTTTGCAAAATGAGCAAATTACCATTTCTCGACTTATGGCCTATGTGCAAAAAAACTGATTTCCTAAAATACGGCCTCTAGGGGCGGTTTTTTGGGCTCAATAAATTGGAAATAAAATAATTAGAGGATATATAGCAAAAAGAATGAATAAAATCAAGTAAATTTTGCAAAATGAGCAAATTTCCATTTTTCGACTTATGGCCTATGTCTAAAAAAACTGATTTTCTAAAATACGGCCTCCAGGGGCGGTTTTTTGGGCTCAATAAATTGGAAATAAAATAATTAGAGGATATATAGCAAAAAGAATGAATAAAATCAAGTAAATTTTGCAAAATGAGCAAATTTCCATTTTTCGACTTTTGGCAGGGGGTTAAAAAAACTGATTTCCTAAAATACGGCCTCCAGGGGCGGTTTTTTGGGCTCAATAAATTGGAAATAAAATAATTAGAGGATATATAGCAAAAAGAATGAATAAAATCAAGTAAATTTTGCAAAATGAGCAAATTACCATTTTTCGACTTATGGCCTATGTGCAAAAAAACTGATTTCCTAAAATACGGCCTCCAGGGGCGGTTTTTTGAGCTCAATAAATTGGAAATAAAATAATTAGAGGATATATAGCAAAAAGAATGAATAAAATCAAGTAAATTTTGCAAAATGAGCAAATTACCATTTTTCGACTTATGGCCTATGTGCAAAAAAACTGATTTCCTAAAATACGGCCTCCAGGGGCGGTTTTTTGAGCTCAATAAATTGGAAATAAAATAATTAGAGGATATATAGCAAAAAGAATGAATAAAATCAAGTAAATTTTGCAAAATGAGCAAATTTCCATTTTTCGACTTTTGGCAGGGGGTTAAAAAAACTGATTTCCTAAAATACGGCCTCCAGGGGCGGTTTTTTGGGCTCAATAAATTGGAAATAAAATAATTAGAGGATATATAGCAAAAAGAATGAATAAAATCAAGTAAATTTTGCAAAATGAGCAAATTTCCATTTTTCGACTTTTGGCAGGGGGTTAAAAAAACTGATTTCCTAAAATATGGCCTCCAGGGGCGGTTTTTTGGGCTCAATAAATTGGAAATAAAATAATTAGAGGATATATAGCAAAAAAAATGAATAAAATCAAGTAAATTTTGTAAAATGAGCAAATTACCATTTTTCGACTTATGGCCTATGTGCAAAAAAACTGATTTCCTAAAATACGGCCTCCAGGGGCGGTTTTTTGAGCTCAATAAATTGGAAATAAAATAATTAGAGGATATATAGCAAAAAGAATGAATAAAATCAAGTAAATTTTGCAAAATGAGCAAATTACCATTTTTCGACTTATGACCTATGTGCAAAAAAACTGATTTCCTAAAATACGGCCTCCAGGGGCGGTTTTTTGAGCTCAATAAATTGGAAATAAAATAATTAGAGGATATATAGCAAAAAGAATGAATAAAATCAAGTAAATTTTGCAAAATGAGCAAATTACCATTTTTCGACTTATGGCCTATGTGCAAAAAAACTGATTTCCTAAAATACGGCCTCCAGGGGCGGTTTTTTGAGCTCAATAAATTGGAAATAAAATAATTAGAGGATATATAGCAAAAAGAATGAATAAAATCAAGTAAATTTTGCAAAATGAGAAAATTACCATTTTTCGACTTATGGCCTATGTGCAAAAAAACTGATTTCCTAAAATACGGCCTCCAGGGGCAGTTTTTTGAGCTCAATAAATTGGAAATAAAATAATTAGAGGATATATAGCAAAAAGAATGAATAAAATCAAGTAAATTTTGCAAAATGAGCAAATTACCATTTTTCGACTTATGGCCTATGTGCAAAAAAACTGA
This sequence comes from Philonicus albiceps, assembly GCA_963969385.1. Lineage (NCBI taxonomy): Eukaryota > Metazoa > Arthropoda > Insecta > Diptera > Asilidae > Philonicus > Philonicus albiceps. Next base: position 29,994,183 of record OZ017776.1, read on the forward strand.
TTTCCTAAAATACGGCCTCCAGGGGCGGTTTTTTGGGCTCAATAAATTGGAAATAAAATAATTAGAGGATATATAGCAAAAAGAATGAATAAAATCAAGTAAATTTTGCAAAATGAGCAAATTACCATGTTTCGACTTATGACCTATGTGCAAAAAAACTGTATTCCTAAAATATGGCCTCCAGGGGCGGTTTTTTGGGCTCAATAAATTGGAAATAAAATAATTAGAGGATATATAGCAAAAAGAATGAATAAAATCAAGTAAATTTTGCAAAATGAGCAAATTACCATTTTTCGACTTATGGCCTATGTGCAAAAAAACTGATTTCCTAAAATACGGCCTCCAGGGGCGGTTTTTTGGACTCAATAAATTGGAAATAAAATAATTAGAGGATATATAGCAAAAAGAATGAATAAAATCAAGTAAATTTTGCAAAATGAGCAAATTTCCATTTTTCGACTTTTGGCAGGGGGTTAAAAAAACTGATTTCCTAAAATACGGCCTCCAGGGGCGGTTTTTTGGCCTCAATAAATTGGAAATAAAATAATTAGAGGATATATAGCAAAAAGAATGAATAAAATCAAGTAAATTTTGCAAAATGAGCAAATTACCATTTCTCGACTTATGGCCTATGTGCAAAAAAACTGATTTCCTAAAATACGGCCTCTAGGGGCGGTTTTTTGGGCTCAATAAATTGGAAATAAAATAATTAGAGGATATATAGCAAAAAGAATGAATAAAATCAAGTAAATTTTGCAAAATGAGCAAATTTCCATTTTTCGACTTATGGCAGGGGGTTAAAAAAACTGATTTCCTAAAATACGGCCTCCAGGGGCGGTTTTTTGGGCTCAATAAATTGGAAATAAAATAATTAGAGGATATATAGCAAAAATAATGAATAAAATCAAGTAAATTTTGCAAAATGAGCAAATTACCATTTTTCGACTTATGGCCTATGTGCAAAAAAACTGATTTCCTAAAATACGGCCTCCAGGGGCGGTTTTTTGGGCTCAATAAATTGGAAATAAAATAATTAGAGGATATATAGCAAAAAGAATGAATAAAATCAAGTAAATTTTGCAAAATGAGAAAATTACCATTTTTCGACTTATGGCCTATGTGCAAAAAAACTGATTTCCTAAAATACGGCCTCCAGGGGCGGTTTTTTGAGCTCAATAAATTGGAAATAAAATAATTAGAGGATATATAGCAAAAAGAATGAATAAAATCAAGTAAATTTTGCAAAATGAGCAAATTACCATTTTTCGACTTATGGCCTATGTGCAAAAAAACTGATTTCCTAAAATACGGCCTCCAGGGGCGGTTTTTTGAGCTCAATAAATTGGAAATAAAATAATTAGAGGATATATAGCAAAAAGAATGAATAAAATCAAGTAAATTTTGCAAAATGAGCAAATTACCATTTTTCGACTTATGGCCTATGTGCAAAAAAACTGATTTCCTAAAATACGGCCTCCAGGGGCGGTTTTTTGAGCTCAATAAATTGGAAATAAAATAATTAGAGGATATATAGCAAAAAGAATGAATAAAATCAAGTAAATTTTGCAAAATGAGCAAATTTCCATTTTTCGACTTATGGCAGGGGGTTAAAAAAACTGATTTCCTAAAATACGGCCTCCAGGGGCGGTTTTTTGGGCTCAATAAATTGGAAATAAAATAATTAGAGGATATATAGCAAAAAGAATGAATAAAATCAAGTAAATTTTGCAAAATGAGCAAATTACCATTTTTCGACTTTTGGCAGGGGGTTAAAAAAACTGATTTCCTAAAATACGGCCTCCAGGGGCGGTTTTTTGGGCTCAATAAATTGGAAATAAAATAATTAGAGGATATATAGCAAAAAGAATGAATAAAATCAAGTAAATTTTGCAAAATGAGCAAATTACCATTTCTCGACTTATGGCCTATGTGCAAAAAAACTGATTTCCTAAAATACGGCCTCTAGGGGCGGTTTTTTGGGCTCAATAAATTGGAAATAAAATAATTAGAGGATATATAGCAAAAAGAATGAATAAAATCAAGTAAATTTTGCAAAATAAGCAAATTTCCATTTTTCGACTTATGGCCTATGTGCAAAAAAACTGATTTTCTAAAATACGGCCTCCAGGGGCGGTTTTTTGGGCTCAATAAATTGGAAATAAAATAATTAGAGGATATATAGCAAAAATAATGAATAAAATCAAGTAAATTTTGCAAAATGAGCAAATTACCATTTTTCGACTTATGGCCTATGTGCAAAAAAACTGATTTCCTAAAATACGGCCTCCAGGGGCGGTTTTTTGGGCTCAATAAATTGGAAATAAAATAATTAGAGGATATATAGCAAAAAGAATGAATAAAATCAAGTAAATTTTGCAAAATGAGCAAATTTCCATTTTTCGACTTTTGGCAGGGGGTTAAAAAAACTGATTTCCTAAAATATGGCCTCCAGGGGCGGTTTTTTGGGCTCAATAAATTGGAAATAAAATAATTAGAGGATATATAGCAAAAAAAATGAATAAAATCAAGTAAATTTTGCAAAATGAGCAAATTTCCATTTTTCGACTTATGGCCTATGTGCAAAAAAACTGATTTCCTAAAATACGGCCTCCAGGGGCGGTTTTTTGGGCTCAATAAATTGGAAATAAAATAATTAGAGGATATATAGCAAAAAGAATGAATAAAATCAAGTAAATTTTGCAAAATGAGCAAATTACCATTTTTCGACTTATGGCCTATGTGCAAAAAAACTGATTTCCTAAAATACGGCCTCCAGGGGCGGTTTTTTGGGCTCAATAAATTGGAAATAAAATAATTAGAGGATATATAGCAAAAAGAATGAATAAAATCAAGTAAATTTTGCAAAATGAGAAAATTACCATTTTTCGACTTATGGCCTATGTGCAAAAAAACTGATTTCCTAAAATACGGCCTCCAGGGGCGGTTTTTTGGGCTCAATAAATTGGAAATAAAATAATTAGAGGATATATAGCAAAAAGAATGAATAAAATCAAGTAAATTTTGCAAAATGAGCAAATTACCATTTTTCGACTTATGACCTATGTGCAAAAAAACTGTATTCCTAAAATATGGCCTCCAGGGGCGGTTTTTTGGGCTCAATAAATTGGAAATAAAATAATTAGAGGATATATAGCAAAAAGAATGAATAAAATCAAGTAAATTTTGCAAAATGAGCAAATTACCATTTTTCGACTTATGGCCTATGTGCAAAAAAACTGATTTCCTAAAATACGGCCTCCAGGGGCGGTTTTTTGGACTCAATAAATTGGAAATAAAATAATTAGAGGATATATAGCAAAAAGAATGAATAAAATCAAGTAAATTTTGCAAAATGAGCAAATTTCCATTTTTCGACTTTTGGCAGGGGGTTAAAAAAACTGATTTCCTAAAATACGGCCTCCAGGGGCGGTTTTTTGGGCTCAATAAATTGGAAATAAAATAATTAGAGGATATATAGCAAAAAGAATGAATAAAATCAAGTAAATTTTGCAAAATGAGCAAATTACCATTTTTCGACTTATGGCCTATGTGCAAATAAACTGTATTCCTAAAATACGGCCTCCAGGGGCGGTTTTTTGGGCTCAATAAATTGGAAATAAAATAATTAGAGGATATTTAGCAAAAAGAATGAATAAAATCAAGTAAATTTTGCAAAATGAGCAAATTACCATTTTTCGACTTATGGCCTATGTGCAAAAAAACATGGAGGATGAAATAAGAAACTCTAAGAAAATGGGTCACGGACAAACAAAAGTTATTAGTTCCAAAAAGTTTTATATTGTTTGATTTCCGTAAAGTTCAGAATCAGACATCTCCTGTTTTCTGGAAGATCTAAAAATTTATAGGTGTTATATTTAGTACAAACCTTGACTGGAATGACCCCATAGACAATATTGTCCCCTCTAAACACTCGCTAGCACGATGCTAGTGAAACTCCTTATTCTGCCTTTAATATTTTATTGTTGCGAGATTTTCTGCAACCCCGACTCCTTCTCAATGTCCTCTTTAATTCAGCTGTTCGTTATTCTTCGTACCTTTAGATTTAAATGTTTTGATCATGTCTCCACTTACTTGAAAGCAATTTTAGGCTACAGCTTTAATTCTTATATAAATTTTTGAGCCTTATTATTGTACATATGCATCTTGCATACTTTTCTTTCAACTAAGGAACCTGGTCTTGATCTAAGAGCAACTTAATCACTTAATCATTCATTCAATACTTCGTGGCTTCGATAGTTGTACTATTAGATTTTCTCATTTTCATAATTCCTGTTGATTGCCTACACTTACTATAAGACCTTTATCGTACTGGTGTAGAGTTTATACTACTTGAATAAATAAATAAATAAAACTTTGGGTTTTTATTCATTTTTCAATTAAAACTGAGTAGAGAAATCAGAACGTTTTATAGTTGTGATTTAGTAATGATAATAAAATACAAATCGAAAATTGAAATTAACGTTAAAATGTTCACTTTAAAACATATGGTCCATAAATATATCGAATAGAGCAAAATTTCCTTTCGATTAGTTTGGTTTTTTAACCACCGATGACCCACTTAACATGAAAATGATTTGCGATTGTCCAGTCAATAAAAGTTACTGAAAAGAGTGACCAAAGTCCAGTGGGATTTTCTTGGAAGGGGTTTTCGTTTTGGTCACTACAATCGTCCTGGCAACCTAAGGGAAGTTTTTCTCTTCGGTTAATATTACCTACCAGGTTTTCTTTTTTATTTTTTTTATTATTACAGCAGCAGAACAAGTGGAGCTGTATGCTAATGCCCCTTTACCTTCACGTGCTGTGAATCGACCAATGTTTGTAACTCGGGGTGGATTCACATTTCATTCATTTGCATTTATTTGTGTTGAGTGTTTAAGGGTTGATCTACTGATTTGATAATGAGAGAGAGAACTTTAAAAATTCACAATCCTCTGTAAATTTGTTCGAATATAAAAAGGTTCTTTGCATTTTTCTTCAGAATATTTAGCCCATCTATTCATGGACTGTGTGCCCCTATGGGGTCGACCTGCATTTTTAGGGGTTAGAAAGCATATTCGCGCCTGCCTAGGTCTACTACTTTTAGACTGACCTTTTTATAAATTGGTCACCAACTACCGTGAATAGTTTAATACCGCATCTCGTTCGCGGAAGAGGCACTTGTTTTTTTTTCTAGTGTTAGAAAATTCCTGAAAGTGGACATGTTCAGAAGTAATTTCGGTTTCTACCCAACTGGACAGTTTGTGTTGGACTTGAAACGAAACCGAACGCTATTTTATCCGGTAAACACGAAAAATTTATGAAAGCGTTCTTTTAAGCAAAGTATTGCTTTAGATGTGATTTGTGTAACATAGAGCGCCTCATAGTGAGTGAATTGCAGTTTTATATCAAAATTTACCTTGCGAATGTGATCAAAGTGTATTGTAATTTATCAGAGTTCTGGTGCCATTTGGAATAAATTGAGAATTCTCGTGGATCATTCCAATGTTAAAACCTTGGCATTTTGGATGGTAATTGTTAGCTTTTAAGGCTATAGGCTTTATACTGGGAATACACATGATATCATCGCTATTCGGCACGTGTCCTTCAGCTAAGGCTTTTCCACATTATTCACCTATTAAGCATATCGTGCACATTAATTTTTTTTTTTGATTTCCATTACCTCTACAAAATTTACTAAGTGTATTAGCTCCTTTGCTAGGACTGAGGAGACAGGGAAGCAATATTTTGTGCTATTTGACCATTAGTACGACTCACATTTTGCCTGTTTGAATTGACCTCAATGAAGTAAATGATTAAGATCCTGGACACGAAATTAAAAGTCCTTGATATGCTTAAGCCAGAACGGATATTTTTTTTTCTTAATTCGTTTATTGTCCTTGTCGTCCTTGTTGCTTTTGTTTTCTTAGCAAATATCTTTAACGACTGAAGGTAAATATTTAACTGAACTGAACTGAGGTGTTGAGCTTTGTGGACTCATGGGTGACCGACTAGTTAGGGGACTATTTTCTTTAGTTATAATTTCATTAAATGGTTCGGTAACGAAATGTTTCTTTTAATCGGTACAATAAAATATTTTAAAATCAATAAATTAAACACAATTATCGGAAAATAGGTACGTGTAATTTTATTTTACTAGAAATACGGCATTACATATAAGAGGTATATGTGAATTAACTTGATATCCTGTATTTATTTAATAACTGTAGTACTACCCTGTCGCAAAATATCACAGGTTACTCAAAAAGTTTGTTCGTTTTTTTTCTATATGAAATAAAACACAATGTTGTGACTAAATAAAAAATATATTGACTATTCTCAATAATCTCTTACCATCTTTCTAGTAACTTAATTCCGGTCTCATAGAACTACCTGTGCGAATGATTTCCCTTTAATGGAGTTTTGCAGAGACAATGAAAGTTGAAAATCTGATCCAGTGCAAGAAATTTTTGAACCATTTTTTGGCAGCCTCAGGTTTAGTTTATCCTTGTGTTAATACCCGGGTTCCCGGATGACCCCATCGTGTTATATTTGCATGAAGAAAACTGAAAAAAATGAAAAATTTGATATTAAACTTTCGGATCCTCGTTATTTAGCTCAAAAATTAGCAAATCATGAATTTAAGTTATTTTTTTATTTTTTAACCCGATTAACCCTGGTACCCACAATACACACAACTTACTTAGATATTTAAAAGCAATGAGTATTTCTTAAAATACTTTTTCTCTTATTGAAATATTAAAAAAATTGATTAGAGCAAATGGGTACCCGGATACTACCGGTGGTAAATGCTTTTCGTATTCGTAATATGAAATAGCAGAAGGCAATTGAACAGAAGCCTATTTCACACTCAAGAACTTAGACCCCAGGCTCCAGGTCCCCGACTCTAGGCTCTAGACCCTAGGCTCTAGGCTCTACACCCTAGGCTCTAGGTTCTACACCCTAGGCTCTAGGTTCTACACCCTAGGCTCTAGGCTCTAGGTTCTAGGCTCTAGGATTTAGGCTCTAGGTCCTAGGCTAGCATTGGCAAATCTTTTCGGATGCGTGGGTCAAATTCGGCTTATCGTCGCTTGCAGCACTATTTCGTGGATCATGTTTGAGACAAGATAGGTACAAAAGGAGAAGGAAAATTTTATTCCGTCCTAAAATTAAGTTTAGCAAAATGGAACAGCGTGGGTCAGTTCAGAGGTCTGTGTGGGTCATCGTTTGTCCTGCGAGTCATAGGTTCGCCACCACTGCTTTATGCTCTAGGCTTTAGGCTATAGGCTCTATGCTTCAGGCCGTTTTCGTTTGAAATCATTCACAGCATATATTCAAGATAGGTATATTTAAAAAAACCAGGTATTATTTCAATAGATAGTATATTGGTATATATAGAGTTCGAATGGTCTGTAGGGTGCGGAACCGGAAAAATAATCAAAAAGACTAACGTGTGTAAGGTGTTAAAATGGACCAAAAATAAAAATTAAAAAAAGTAAAATTACAATAAAACTAAATCCTTGTCTGTAGCATGGCATAAACTAAAACATATATCATAAATTTAGTAGGGCGTTTTCAATATATTCCGGGTCGATCATAAATTAAATAGTCACTGCCCATTTCGACGGTCAGTATTTAAGACAACGCCAATAAAATTTATTTTGAAAGTAATAAGTTAGGGGGCAAATTTGAAAATCGAGGGCAATTAGAGTTTCCAGTTCCATAGAGATGGTAAAAGAAAAGATTAGTTATATATTTCTTGCCAAACCGCAACGAATACCGGTCAAAAATTGGCGGCAATGTTTTGAGGCGTGTTTCTCTTATTGCCTGTCTAAACAGCATTAGGGGAAATTAACAACTTTCATGATTCGTTAAATTAGTAGAAATAATTAAAACAGATATACCCCCTGCTGTAAACTACCATGTTCACAAGTTTTAGACCCTCGAACGGTTGCTGCTGCAGTGGCCGTTGCTGCTAAATACCACCGGTGCGCGCCCGTAATTATTAAAATTAGCAAATTGCAAAACGGAAACCCATGGACCGTCTGATAAATCATAACCCCAGCCAATTCAGTCTCGATTAATTCTATAAATATTGCTGCAAGAACAAAACATTTACGAGTATATACGAGACCGATGAATAGTCCCGCCATCGGCACTGCCCACCACACCCTCCTGCGCGGAAACAGCAACATGATGTCGAAAATAAAATAATAAAAAAAAGAGAAATATATATAAGAATTAGGAGTTCCGCTGACCGAGGTCTCTACAAGCCCCGGACCCCCATTTAAGATCGCCCATGCCCTCCAGACTGTGTGCGCGCCAAACCAATGGCCCTGTTTACATACAAAGACACCAATTTATCTAGATAAATTCATAGAAAAGGAAATTTTATTATTTATGGCGAATAGTTGCATTATCGGGCTTATTATCGCCTGTTTGCATAAGTTTTGTGCTGGTCGCAATGGAGGAGCAATGCAAAATCTGATTGCTTTGAGGGAGTATGGCTTAACACAAATTTCTGCTACTTTTGTTTCTTATTTAATAAATTTTGTGTCGGCCACAACTAGAAATGTAATATTCGGGCTCGTGCCAAGGCTTCTCATTGTTATTTATAGTTTTTACACTATTACTTCTAAAGAACACATAAAAAACTGCGAATGATACATGCAAATAGCACAATCCAAACTGGTTCTTAAATTTCTGAATAATTGTGAAATTATATTTCTATAAGGCTTAATATTTTACGCTACAATAGAAGGAAATAAAACAAGAATTTGGATGATATTAATTTTAAAATTTTATAGAGATTGTGCAATTGAAAGGAATTTTATTCAATATTCATATTATTTTCTCCATTTCACTATGGGGGAAACTTAGTACGAGTGCTTATGACTTTTACACAAATATTTAATTATAAATTGCAAACGAGACCATGACTTAAAAGGAAAGCCCAAGACCAAGTCCAATATCAAGCTTATCATAATTTTATAAAGGGAATAAAAACCCATTCAGTATTACAATAATTCATAAAATGTGATTATAACTTTGAATATACTTTTAAAAATTATTTTCTAGCTTGTTTGGCAATAGCTGAATAAGTGACTGAATATGATCTCGACAGAAAACAATTTAACCCATTCACTACCAACTATGAAATATCTCGCAGTTGCCAATAGCTGAATGTGTGTGCTGAATATGATCTCGGTAACTAATGGGCTAAGGGAAATGCAATGGGTATATATCGTTTTAAAGATAATTTTATGTATGTAGTATACAAATTGTTACTTATGTCGGCAAATATGTAATCTATATCCGTACTTCTAGAAATTAACAGGTATATATGGCTAAAAATGTCAATTTTGAATTTTTGCATAGAGGATAATAATTTTGCAATTTCCGTTTCCGTTACAATAATATGATTCTTGTATTCATTGCACATCCTCAGATATCGTAGGAGGGCCATTAAACGTCCCACTGCGTATTTGTTCCGATCACTCACCTTCCACCATTCATCTGAGTGTGATATTAGTTATTAATGAATAAATATTAACTTCTACCTTCCGAGCGGCTGCCTTTTCAGCCGTGCCTGCTATCACTCATTTCAAATTCTCTGTCACGACTTGATCCAGCGCCCCGCTGAATGAGGTCCCCTCCAGGCGCCGCCAGTTTAATAAAGTCTTTAGGCTCAGCCTCAGTTAATAATCATAAACGGCTTTTGGGGGCAACGGCGGCGATTGCATTCGCCAATGTAATTTTTTATTTTTACCTTTTTAAATAATTTAATTTGTTTCCTAGTCCCCTGTATATAACTTGGCCGCGCGGCAGTTTCTCTTTTATCCGCTTACATTATATGCCATAAAAACCGGATAAACGCGCAATTGTTTACCGTGAATTTGCCTAAATTCGATGCAAATTGCAGCGATTTTGTGGTTACAAATGTAAAATAAAGAATCATTTTGCGGGAGGTTCCCGGATTCGCTTATAAATTTTCAATTTACCTGCCAAAACAGTGATGGACTTTAAAATTTTATTTTTCTTCAATTTTCATAAAAGTTGAATCTATTGAATTGCTACGGAACTGCAACTTGTATCGTTGCCTTTCGCAAAATCAATTTAGGTAATCATTGGCGCGATCAAAATTATCAGTCCGATTCGATTAATAGCTAAATGCTTTTTTTTTATTTTGTACATTTCGTTTAAAGTTTTCCGGTTTTTTGGAAAAAAAAATATTATCAAGATTTTTCTGCTATAACTGATCCATAAGCGTGATTTTGCTGCTACCTGGAATTTATGTAGATTTGAATTTTTTGGTGAATTTTTAAGCCACTGCATACCTCTCTCTATCAAGGTCGTGAAGAGACTTTTAAAATGTCTTAATTATTACCTTGGGATAGTTATTAGTTTTTTTTTTTTATATAAAATATTATAAGACATTTCATTAGTTTTGGTTTTATAGATTTACTTTATAGATATCGATTTATATCAATTTTTTATTGGTCTTTAAATTCAACCGCTTTTGTCGTCAAAAACTGATGCTGTTGCTGTTTGCGAAAAAAAGGGAGCTGGTAGGGAAAAATTTATACCTGAAATATATCTTTTAAATAGTTTTCGTATACAACAACTATTTACAATTACAGTGGTGCAAATTCCCATAAAATTCACGGTATTTCCGAAACATTAATCGTATATAAAACATTGTTTTTTTATGAAATTTAGCAACACTGAAGAAAAATTTTGTTAAGTTGCACGATCTGCACGGCCGATTAATGACCAGAAAATTTCTTGTGCAATAAAGTCAAAGTTTCATCGGCTGTATGGCACGTAGTGTTATCTTGCTTTAACCACATATCGCTGACATTAAATCTTCCAATTCTGTTCACAAAAAAATCTGTTATCATTCGTCTATAGTGCCCGCCATTGACGGTTACAGCTCGAGCCTGTTCATTTTCAAAAATGTACGGACATTATAACCCCAGCGGACCATAAAATGCACCAGACAGTAACTTTTTCTGAATATCGATCATTTTCATAAAATAATTCGACAATTTCAATACGCTGTTGTATTATATACGACTTAATTTTTAAAATTGTCATAGCTTTAACTTGCCAAGTGACATATAACATGAGTGCGTTCAACGGAGTAACGTAATTTGAAAGACCCTAAATACTTTAAGTATATTTAAAGCATTATGAGATAGTTACGTACAGCAGAATACATCCATACATATGCCATATACCTGAATATTTTATGTATAATTCCTCGTATCATGTCTTTTCGCACGGGAAATTTTTGATTAAAAAGAGAATATTTGGCTGGAGCAATTTTATGGTGTGCTACTACTAAGTTAAGAAACTACCAAAGATTGATGAAATTTCTTGGTACTACCAAAGATTGATATTTAAAATTTATTAAAAATCAATCAAACTTCACCGGTGCAGTCTCGTTAGCACATTGCGTTCCAGCCACGATGAATCATAAAGTAAGGCGAATTAACTCAAAAAATGATGCAAAACTTTCAACTCCAGCTAAAGCCGCAATCTTATTTTGCATATTTGAGCCCCAGAGCCCCACATCGAAATGCGCAGACTTAGGAGTACTATTGCCAGGGCCCCCTCAGACTATGTTTTGCGCGGTGGGTGCAGTCGCGCAATAAATCATAGGAAAGTAAAACAATTGACACCGAGCAGCAGCAGCAGCAGAGAAGAAATCAAGCAGCCACAAAGTGGTAGTAGGCTTGCCGTGGTGTTAAAAGGCTAACACGATTCGTTGAAGAACCTACCCTTCCCCCGCAGGACCACTGTAGTTACGGCATAATTCAGCACTCTAAAGGGGGCCGTGAGCTGAATATGCGGCCTGGTCGAAGAGGTCCAGTGGTCATACATTTCCTGGATATCTTTCATGTTACAACACAAGCTCCGCATGCGATTAGAATCAGAAACAGACTGTAAAGAGACCTTCACGGTTGACAAAAACCCGACCAGGTTAAGCTATTTTATTGGATTTTCAATTGGAAACTATTTGAAATGTGAAAAATTCAAAAATTGCGAACGTTAACCTTTTTATTTATTGTAAACGTTTTTAACCATCCGTTTTTCAGTAGTTTAAATTTCTAAATTTTTGTATTTGAATTGATATTGATCTAAAAGCAATGGTGGTAACATTTTCTACTGTTAAAAGTTTAATCAAAATCAAAAATCAGAATATCGTACAACTTGTTTAAAATCAAAATCTCTCTAGTTAAATATCACTCCACAGATAAAAAGGTTTGTTCTTTGATTTAAAGGGTTACATGGGTTTTCGATAATTTTTATATTAATAGTACACCATAAAAGGAATTTGCTGTATATCCTGAAAATTTCAAGATAATCCGAGCAAAGCTATAGGAGTGAGAGACTTTTGAAACTCCTCCTAAAATTTAAATGCGTTTTTTTCAATACAAAATTTTTCTTAGTCCGGTATAGGCAAGATATTTAAGAAACAAATCTATAGATCATTCTGAAATTTTGCACACTACTTTTAAATTGTATTTACTCGGGATTGAAGGCAGGATTTTTATTTTCGTTGACTACAACTCATTTTACAAGCCGATACATGGTCTATCTTTGTACCATTCATAATATCCTGGTTATCTGATTGGGAGGGGTATTGGCCCAATCCTCTAATATAGCTAAATAGCAGCTCTGGCAGAGTCTAATGGCATTTGTTTCTCTTAAAAAAGGAATAAATCTATGTTCCCAAATTCAAAAAAACTTAATTTGAATTATTGGAAACTGCACTTCCAGAAATTGCAGCTCTTATACGTTTCTATTGCCGGAAAAATCAAATTAGGACTATTCTCTAAAAAAAGGCGTAAGGCTTTAGGTATTTTTGATATTCTTAGTTTAGAAATTACTATCGCTACTATGAGCATAAATCCCTTTTTAATAATTTTTAAACAGGTATATACTTTTTATAAATTTGAATGTTGTATAGGTTCTGTGAAACAGCATCGGATAGTATGACACCATCCAATTAAATACGGTTCATTTTTCTGAACTCTCCTATTTCCCCGGACCAATGCAAGTCTACTATAAATTTATTGTCTCCAGTGTTCGTGTCCGCATATTCGGATATCTTGACCATCTGGATAATCAGATTTTGATATCTTGATCAACATAAAAGAGGCTGGGCTCATCTGAGTATCCCGTTCAGCCGCGTGAGTGGTTCCGACCCATTACTCGCCTCCTGTCTTGTCCTATAACTCGATTGCGATCTCGACCCCAGACTCAAATGAGCGATATAAGGTACAACAGGAATTGTGATATAATAAAAAAAAAAAAATTAGTTGTACACCGGAATCTCGAATATTATTTAATAGGATAGTGCGACAAATGGAAGGAAAAACGGCCGGTATAGGTAATCAAGTTTTTCAACGTTAAGAAGCGTGTTACTCTTACACCCCCAGTTGAAGGCGTGTGTAATTTCGAGGTAAACTTAAACCCGAACGTTTTGTATTATTATTAGATGAAATCGCGGCCGGGCAATCGCAAGGCCGGTTTGAATAAAATTATGGACATAGGTGGGTTATGCAATGAACAAACATACCTGGGGGCAATGGAGACGTAACCATTTGCGCGAGCGCGCGCTTTGTGAGGACGTTTTTTTTTTGGTTTGTTTTTTCTTTTTTTCTTTCCCCTCGAACACCGTGAATCTGGGCATCATTCGCAAGTGGGCTTCTTGTGAAATTCTTAAGGCATGGAAACCGTTTTTGCGATATGTATTGCGAAATGGAGTAAACGAAGGTACTCCACTCTGCACGAGTCATTTTCTAACGTTTTTTTTTAATTTTATTTTCAAATTATAGCGTCGCAAAAGCTCTGCAGGAATTAAATTGCGTTAAGCGAACTATTGCTGTTTTGTGGGTGGCTAGTCTGTAGCAATGATAAAACACTATAGACTAAGAGATATTAAACACCTAACATAAAAGCCAATCATTTCGAAATTCTAAAAAAAACCAATCATTTATTTTTATACTAGCTGCGTAGTTATTTTGAATTACAAACTTGTGATAGTACCTAAATATGTGAATAGTTCCCGCAATATACTCTCAGTAATAATTGTAATTGAAATTTATTTCGGTACCTTTAATTTCTAGAGTTAGAGATTCGATTCACAATTATTGTAATATCTCTAAAAATCTTTAAATACGAATTTTTATAGATATTCATTGAGATTTACAATTGTTGGCCGCCATATTGAAACCTTAGGGATTTTAATCATAAAAAGTAATCTATACATTGAGTTGAAATATGTAGTGTAATTACTCCAAAAATGAATATTATCGCATCAAGCGTTTAGGCATGATTGAGAAACAAACATACAAGGCAAATTTTCGATTTTATAAATTTGTAACTAATTTGATACTAAACGATACGAAAATAGTTTGCCCGATTTACACTTATACAAATTTACATGAAAATTCTTTAATTCAAAAAAAAATTTAAAGCACAGTACAACAATAATGCGACCTTATTGAGTCCGCTATTTCGAATTTCTTAATTTTGATATTCGAAATTAGTGTTCCAAAAATATCCTCAGTTTACAATTTGTAGTTATTTTTTTTTAATTTTGAAAAATGTTGGAATGGCCATACTGGATACGTTATTTATTTTGAAAGCAGATTTGCAATTAGGATCCCTAAAAAACCCTATATTTCAATTTCCATGGCAATCCCTTAATATTTACAATTATTGGTTCCCATTTTAAATCCGCCATTCTGAAGCTTGCAAACTAAAAGTAGCCTACATGCTAAATAAGAATATGTAGTAGGTCCAGTCAAAAAATGGAGATTATCGCATCAAGCGTTTAGCTGTAATTAAGCAAAAAAACAAACAAACAAACTTTCGATTTCATATATAGGGATTATTGGGATACTGGTGATGGTGATTCTAATTTTTATTGAAAAGTAATCAGGCTATTAATTCAGAAGCAGAATTTAATTGAATTCTAATTTTACTAGGTGCACTTAGGTAAGTTTTTGCTAACATTCATTTCTATTTATTCTAGTAAAACTAGAAATCTTAGAAAAGCCCATAACGTACCCGGAAGCGATGTAATTAATATGAAAACTGATAAACAGCCGGTTCACATTGAAAAATATTTTAATCATAATAATTATATTAAAAGGTCGGAAGTTCTCCAACATATGGAATTTCTACCTGTGCTTTTTCACAGGCACCGCTGAAATCTTTTATCAGTCGATCGTAAACCCGATCATTCTTCATTTTCATTTTCGCCTTTAAAAAATTCCTCTTGTCTTGTAAAAACAGCTAAAAAGTAACTAAATATTAAAGGATCGTTGAGACCAAACAATTTGTGCTCCTTTTTATGGTAATCGATTTTAATCGATCAGAACGGATGAACGATTTATTTCAAGGTGATCAAATGACCGAAAAAAAAACAAAGTTTTATTTTCTGTGCCATATTTCAGCGAATAAAGATGACTTCATGATTCCGGCAGTGGTAATGTTAAAATTTTCTGACTTACTCTTTGATCTTTATCAGATTTAGTCGATTAGTTTATTGTGTGTTACTTTGGCGGGAAGCACTTGTTACGGATCACCTACAATGTCACGGACGATCAGGTGTGAATCGAGGAAAGCAATTAAATGCCCTGAAACACAATCGATAGAATGTGATAGTCTTAAACGTGATTCGTTCTAGAGCATAAAGAATTTAAACACCGAAAAAAACGAATTTGGTGGTGTTTCACTGTAGAGAATTGAATTTTTTTTCAAGATAAAAAGGAAGTCTTGCAAATGTTACAGTCAAGGTCATTGGTAATATGTATCAAGGTTAATTCAAATAATTGAAAAATTGAATTTTAAGATTAGATCGTGTTTTGCGCATATATTTTGAGAAATAAAATGTTTCCTTATTCTTAATTATTTATTAATTACTATTTTAGTTTGTGAATGACCATTTAAAAAGGCTCAAGCTTATCTTTCTTTCAAGATTCTATGCTCTTGACTTGATCGGCATGTCTTACATTTTACTATTGTTTTTCCTTCAGACTTAAAATTGTTTTTAATAAGCCTATCTTACTTTTTCGCTTACATGAGGTAGTTAGATGGTAGTACAAGTTTTCATTCTAAGAGTTTATCATCTTTTGTTGAGGTTGTCCAATATTTCGACTTTTTTTTGGAGGAGTTGAAACTTAGAAGACCTTAAGAATAATTGGTTCGTTTAAAAATATAACAATATTTTAGGTTACGATCATAATAAAAAATACTCTCTATAAAATTAGTGGTACGGTTCCATATATTTTTCTTAGATTTAATAAGTTATATATGTAAAATTGTTTTAACATTCATCTACGTTGAGATTTATACACTTTTAATATTTG
Organism: Philonicus albiceps; assembly: GCA_963969385.1. Classification (NCBI taxonomy): domain Eukaryota; kingdom Metazoa; phylum Arthropoda; class Insecta; order Diptera; family Asilidae; genus Philonicus; species Philonicus albiceps. The sequence goes on from OZ017776.1 coordinate 30,010,568, forward strand.
TTATTGATTTATAATCTACAGGAAACATCATAAAAAGATATTTAACGTTTTCTCTCTTAACAACGCTAGTCATTAAAAGGAGCTCGTTCTTTATAAGTGGCATAACATTTTATAAGTTATAAATCGAACAAATTACGTGGCTTAATTTTCGTAGCACTTTTACGTTACTTTTTGAGCAATTAATTTCATATATTTCTTAAAATAACATAAAATTGCTTTAAACTTGTTAAAATAATATCAGTTTTATAGAAAGTGAAAGATGAAAGGTACCTATCCCGAAGAAATGATATCAAATTCATCGTATCGTAGAAAAACCTTTCGCTTTAAAAGTTTTATTACTATCACAGTTTTTCCTTATTAGAGCAAATTTTGATAGTGTTAAAATAAGCACTTTAGCCTCAAGGCAAGCAGCTTCCTGAATTATCTAGTCTAGGTGAGATAAATTGGCTGTTAATAATTACGTCTTGGAACAATAGCGTTAATTACAAAAATAATTGTGTAATTTTATGAATTGCATAATCTGATAAAAGTTTGTCGCTTAAGTCTTTTGTTTCGTTTGGAACGTAACAACACTGCCTAATCGATGAATCGTAGAGCGCACCTTCTTTCACTTCCATCTTGATTTGTGACTTGTGATTAATCTTTAAGTTTAAGAAACCCAGCGAGGTGGTGGAATTAATTTCCGAGTATCTTACTATCGTATAGCCTAATTATGGGTAATTTCTCAAATTGATTGTTCGCACTTATGGCTGAAATCGTGGAATTGATTTAGGCTGGATATGGAAAATTCATTTTCAAGCTACCGTAACCAGAAGCTGGTTTTAGTGGTGGTCAGTGAGGAACCCTCTAATTTACCTGATACCTTTTCCTATCGGCGGCTATATTTTGCGGTTATCGTTCAGGGTCCATGTTCGGACACTGATATAATTTGATATGAAAACTCATGGATCAGGCTATTTGCTGAGTATGAGAGTTACGCAAAACTAATTTGGACACAGTGCCAACTTAATTTGTAGGGTGATTTTGTGAGATGGTTATAAATTCCGACAAGTATACTGGCAGTTTCATGGATAAGCAACTCGGGGAAGAAATATGCAAGAGTGCTACTGTTGCCTTTTATGTGCAGCACCTCGACTGTCTGATAGTAGCAGCATAATGACTCCAGCATCAAGACAGTTGTGTACCGAATGGTCTTCTTGTTTTTTTTTTTTTTTTTTTTTTTGTATATTTCTGTTACGTTTTCTCCTGAGTCAACACAGTCTACGATTTTATATATTATGCATTTCAGTAAGCCGATTAGACAGCCCCAACAGCTACCCGAGACCAGAGTGACTTAATCTTGGCGCTGCATTATTTTAAGGTTGCAACAAAAGTTTATCATTAGGTGACACTGGCACTGGGGCACTGCAGAGGCATAGAGATAGAGTGCTGAAGTTATGCTGAATTTCGAAAGGAAAATTAAAACCTTTTACCTGGCGATTTGGGCGTTGCCGTGCTCTGCTGCAAGCAGCACTGTTGCCACACGCCTTGCTTATTTGCATAAGATGTAGGGGCAGTTCACTGTATTTTAATTTTTTTGTTTTTCGTACAGTAAAAATACAATACAAAGTTACACTACAGTGCCCCATAATCGGGGAAAAGGCATCACTTTTAGGAAGATATAAAGACCTGGTGAACTAGAAAGTTTAAAAATCAATTCAGCCATAAGATGCCCCCTACTTTAGCAAAGTTCAGTGAAAGTAACCGACAACAGTTTGTCTCCGATTGTAAAAGAATAGTAAAATAGAAAATAAATTTAAACTCTGTACCCATTCACTTTTTCATCAAACTGCGACAGTGGGCGGAAAGAATCGTAGACAAATTTTGCGGAGAACTATAAATTTCGTCTGTTGTCAAAAGATTGAATCCATACGACTTCCTACTATCAAAACCTGAAGAGCAATTAGACTTAAGACGCAATACTCTCGTAGACGGGGGGGATCTGAACCATTTCCCCGTCTATATGCGTTTTCCGCACGAATTATGGGGTCCCAGGGGGGGAGAGAAATGGGCGGGAACAGCCGATCTCGCACAACAGCTGCTTCGACGGTTCGGTTTTGCCACTTCATGTGAGCCTTAAAGATCAAAGAAAAACAATTGCGATCACACCTGAACGAACGAACGGGTTTCTTGTTATGTAACTTTAATAAGTCAAGAGTGCACAGTACCAGTGCAAACTAAATTTTAATAAAATAATTAACGAATGGACACCTTCTGTTTGCTTAGTTAAATGCTTGACTTAACGCCTTCTTGCACCCCTTGTTCTTGAAGTGTAATTTGTAGTTTTATAACGTAGACTCGACAAAAATTGATTTTCGGGTTTTGAGGCATTTGTAGTGTAGTGTTTTAAATCTCCCCGCTAAAACAAAAAGGGTCAAAATATGAATACACTGCTAAATTTGTATGAAAATTTGTATTTGAAGTTGCTGATGAACAGTTTTAAAGTCAAAATGGTCAGTTTTTTTTTATATCTCAGTTTCTGGACCTCGGCACTTAAAATATTTCTTCGGGACATGCCCTGTTTTTATTTTTCCTGTAAAGGTCAGCATGTTTTCATAGTCTAGGCGAATTTTCAGCAATTAGAAAGAATGTTTAGGGCCAGGACAGCATTTTTCGTTGAAAAGGGCCCTCTTTCCCTAAGTAAAATAGCGGCCTAATCAGTTAAAAATTCATAACTCGGTAAATTTGGCTCCAATTTCACCGGGGTTTTGCGTTTTGAACTTCTGAGGGCTAGCTCTTTAATTAGAGCCCTTGTTCGCGCAGATCTGATGGAAATACGAAAATTAGAGTTTTTGGCCTCAAGAAATCATAGGTTAACCCCTTGCAATATTTGCGAAAATCGGAAAAAAAATATGTTTGCGATTTTTTGACGGAATTTAATAGTAGAATTGAAGGGTCTTTTATAAATGTAGCCCTTTCAGCGCTGTGACACTCAGAGATCTAAAAACAGCATAGAAACCATTGGAAAATGGTCAGTTTTTTTTTTATATCTCAGTTTCTGGACCTCGGCACTTAAAATATTTCTTCGGGACGTGCCCGTGCCTGTTTTTATTTTTCCTGGAAAGCTTAGCATGTTTTCATAGTCTGGGCGAATTTTTAGCAATTATAAACAATGTTTAGGGCCAGGGCAGCACTTTTACTTTATATAGATTTAGATATTAAAGCAAAATGTGTGTAAAAATTTTGAATTAGACCTACAGAGAACTTCAGATGCATCTACTGTATCCACGGAATGCAACTTACTTACTAATCGGGATTTATTTTTATATTTACATTATATGTATAGGCTCACCTTCATATGTAGGTCAAAGGGATTGTCTATTGGCGGTTACTATCGTTTTAAAAACAACTTAAAAGAGCTATTTGTCTTAGCCAGTTTACTTTTCTAATGGTAGTTGAACATTTAACGATTGAACGTCAAATGATCGTTAGTAAACTCTAAATTATAATTCTAATCATTCGGCGCTCATAAAGCGAGAACTTTCATGTACAACTTAAATTAAAATTGCTTTAATGGCACACATTTAGTTAGAGACTATAAATTCTCATAAAATTAGCCTATCAAATTTACCTTTTCCGTTACAATTATATCAAAACAGGCTGTCACATATAACATAACAAGCGCCGCGGGGTTCTCATACTTATGCTATGAAGTTCTAATATTTAGACATTATCGTGAAACTTTTAAACACTCATAACAGTCTGGTAATAGGTTGTGAACCTTTTATTTCGGATTAAATTCAACCACTCTAAAGGCATCTGGTTGTACCTTAAAAATAAAAGTTAAGAAAAATTTATGAATGAACCACTTAATAAATTTACGATATCTACAAAAATATCCAGAAAAGGCATGATGTTTGATTCAAAACAGGCATAAACTTATGTAAATTCGGAACCAAAATTAAAACGAACATATATTCGAAGAGGAAAAATATTTCAAAGTCATAATGTAGGGTAAATGATGTTTATAATTATTGAGCGGTGCTTGTAAAATTATAGGCTAAACCTTCTCCTCTAGTGTGGAGAACAATTTCAAAAGAATTGCTTTATTACCACATTTTACCGCCAACATTAATGTTGATCGTTTCAGGGAGTATCTTTCTCCGGGCGAAGGAATGCAGGCATAATTAGCGACATAAACACTACTAATTAAATTCCCCAAAAAATTGAATCTGATAAAAGAATTGCTTTTGAAGGAACTGAATTTCGACAATAAAAGTTGTGGGATGTATATTGAAATACAGACATCAATCACACCATAGGGCGTTCATTTTATTTTTACCGCACTGAACTTATATTTTATTTTTTAACTTACATATCCAGAGGTTTTTATCTTAAAGTTTGCAGGTTCGAGATTTATGGGTTTTTGAAGGTGTGATTTTTTTCATTATGATAAAGGTGAGAAAACCTATAAAAAGGCAACAGCTCATTTGCCCCAAATTTGCCACAGTTTGATGTTCATAGTTCTTTTTAATGTTGCGAAGAGTTTATAGGGCGTAATAAAAGTGAATGAACTTTAAGAAAATTAGTTTAGCTATTATTTAAGCATTAAGTTAATTTTTATTTAAAATTTGATAAGGAGGTGGATACATCATCAGTATGTAGGTACCCGTGTGTAAAAGAGGTAAGAACTTTTTACTTGAAAGTCTGTTAAATTCACGTAAGGGAAAAATTCAGTTCTTTGAGATTTCATTCTTGCCGTAGAGCATAAGTAAATCGGAGTAAAATCTCCGACTTAGGAAAAATAAGGAACTACCTATACGAACCAGATCAGGGCATTCTTTACTAATTTCTGGCCAAGTTTCAGTTCAAGTTTAATATCTTACTGCAGCATATCTAATCCGATCCATAGTAGGCTAGCTCTAATTTTTGATAAATAGAAAGTCATATTTGTATGGTTTGGTTGGTTTAAGTGGTGACCGCGATCAACTGAATCGGTATCCAGGTAGCGCTAAGGTGCGCCGTTTTTAAACCACAGAATCTCCAAGAATAAAAGGATGTTAAAGTAAGTTGAAGTATCGTAAGATCAGAGCCAATCTGTGAAGTTCAAAAAGAGAACTAGCTCCCTGATTTTAGACGAGGAAGTACTTGCCCAGTGTCCGATACCTAACTCTTGCTAGTGCTAGGCAATTACACAAGAAGTGAGGAAGAATCTTCTTCTCAGCGGTGTCCCTGAAACTTCGGCAATGACTACTGAAAGGAATACCCAACCAAAGTCAATCTGGCCTCTGGCGTCTTTTGAATTTAAACCCCTAGAGCTGTTACATTTGGAAACAGATCTTAGTTAGTGTGATATCGTTGGAAAGGTACTTTTATCCTGTTTTGAATGAGTCATCTTTCCTGCGATTTATAAGGAGTGACCGCATTTCCTAAAAACTTTGATATCGATTTTGAGGGGGAAGGATTGATTTTGTTCATTATACCCCCAAGGAATCGATTGATATACCGTGTATACAAAGAGGAAACTTTTGATTTAATTTTACATAAAGTAAAGCAACTAATTCCAGATTCTCAAGTTGAACATCTTAGCCTACAGTCGACACATAAATAAAATACTCTCAATATGTTGGGTGTTCGAAATTGTGCTTTATGCTCTCATTTATCTCTGGATTCAGTTTTTCATTTGCCTCCGGTCTAATGGGCATGAGTGAAATGAATTGTTTCTGCCATTCTGGTCAATAATTGAATATAACATTTTTTGATCGTATACAACCGAAGGAAAAGATCATAACAGTGGGCTGCGTTCGATGTGCAGGAAGGGGCTTGGCTCTGCACCCATACGGCCAACATATACTCCGTATATTTAATTCATGAGGCCTTCATGCTGTGCCCGCACTATCGCATGTTCGTAGGGGCAATTTTTATGATTTGATTGCTCATATCTCATAACTTTCTACTAAGGCCGCGAACTCCTGGTACCAAGCGATTCCCGATGTATATAACAGCGGATCTCCCGGCCGACCGGCGAGGACATTTTATGAATACGGCCTCGTCGTCGCAGCGGCGGCGAAAAGAATATTTATCTCGATAGTTGGGATGTTGGTTAGATATTTGCCGTATTGTGTGGTACAATTGAGCGCACAAAAGTCGTCATCATTCAGTGGCGTCATTGTTGTTTTCTTGTTTGCTCCAAAAAAAAATTTTAAATAACCTGTGTAGGCGGTTACGAAATAATTTTCTTTTCTTGTTTTCATTTTCGAAATGTACAAGAGAAAAAGGCCTCTAACTTCTAGCGTCTAGAGCCTGTCGTAAGGCACTATGTTTTGTTTGAGGCTATCTGAGACCCGATTCGATGTAATGGCAATGTTTTATTCTTCCTTCCACGTTTCGTTTCTGTTACAATTGTGTACTGTACAGAGACTCATTGTACACAGTACAGGCTCGAACTTTATTTATTTGAAATGCATTCAGTTGAATAGGAAACTTGTTAAAAAAAAAAAAAACTTCGTCCCATGGTCACCGCATGGTGCCTTATGAAGAATTATTTGACGTGGTCCCATGCGCCTTCTGCAGGAATGAATTTATTTTTGGGATTTGGAGAAATTGTAAGATTTGTAGGTAATTTATTTTCTATCTTTTGCTCTATAGAAGTGTTGCAGATTATTGCACAAATTCACTTTGGTGATGTTCTCATGTTATGCAATAATTCAAGAAATGTAGGCGTCTTACTTAATGTGAAGTATCTTGCTAAATAAATTCGCGTTGCTAGAGGTATAAAGTAATGATTACTTTTTGAAATTCGTCAAAATAGTACTCGGCATCTTTCTCTACAAAGTAGTCAATTGATAAAAATCTCTAACATGCGAACCCTAGCTGAGAGAAGAAAAAAAGGAGGGTGGTTAAAAAGTTCAAACTAGTAATTCGTGGATTTTCACCATGGAAACCGCTGAGGTGTGAGAAGTCGCCAACTCTTGGTGAAACAAAAAATTTTTTTGGGTATAGTTTGTCAAGGAATAATGCGTAAGTACACTCCTGTAATAGATTTTTTTCCTTTTTGAAGTTAATCCATGAAGGTAAATCCATGGCTATCCAGGAAAAAAATCACACAAGTTTCATATACATTACATTTAATCGACGAAAGAACTCTGATTTATTGTGCCCAAACTGCGCCAACAGAGCATTGGAAAAAACGTTCATTTGAACACATTTTTGGTTCAAAGTGAGGAAACGCAGCATTACGGACAACTTTCTCATGTCTAAATCTTGATTTAATATGTGACAAACACATTCTTTTGGACATGTTTATAGCCTCTGCTATCTCTTTAACTTTAATTCCACGGTTGTCTATCACCATTTGGTGAACTTGAGCGAAGTTATCCTCAGTGGTTGCAGTTCTCTTGGATGTCTAAAGCTGCTACGGCCACATTTAAATTCTAGTGGTAAAAATTTCACTGTGGTAAATTATGGTGCAGAGTCGCCGTACACAGCGTCCACTTCGACTTTGATTTAAGTAGGCGTATTGCTTTCAAAAACAACTATTTAATACCAGCTTGATACTCGATTTATTCCATTTTCACAAAAACACTAACATTGACTCATTCAAATTATTGCTAAACAACAATTGTGCGTCAAAAACAATTGAAATTTTGGTGAATACTTTTCAAAGCATGCGCAAATATATTCCTCAACTTTTGTTTACGAGTTCTGCCATCTTCATGTTGAGGTCGGACACTTTTCAGATAATTCTCGTATCTTTGTCTAACATACCGCAATTCATTTAAGAAATTTATAAATAGCTATTAGGGTTTGGGACACAGTCAGAATAGTCTCACAGTCTTGGGATACGAGACAACTCACGATCAAAATCTTGGGACGTCCCGAAACTTTAAAACTCCTCAGAATAAAATTAGAATAGAGTTTAGAGTCATTGGTCATAATTTTCATAATCGTAAATTCATTTGTTTTGTAATAAAATTTTCTAATTATAAAACATACTTACAATTAGTAAACATACTCATAATAGCTATTCATTAATAATCATCATCTAGTCTTCTCTATTCATTAGTCATATAAATAAAATCATAAACTAGCAATTACACTTCTTTCCTGATTTAATAAAATAGGCTTTTAAAATATTAAAGAGAGAAGCTAATAAAGTTTATTATTATATTATATTTTGAAAATAAAATTCTAACAATACGTTTCGAGACACGAGAAGTCCCGGAACTCAAATCCTAGTAGCTATAGATAAAAGTACCAATTTCAAAGAAAATGGCTTGCAACATATTTTTAAACGTTGAGTATAATTTTTAAAATTTATTTAAACTCTAAACTAAAAATTCAAGAAAACTGTATGAAGATGTTACTGTACAGAAATTTTCTTATTCAATTCAAACTATACCCGGAGGGATCTCCTTCAATTTCTAGCTTGAGGACATTGAGTAATCGGTCGATCGAAGTTCCCGACAGTTCGACAGAACTCGTTACTGAACAATAAAATTCTTTGTGGCGGCGCTTCTTTTTATTGTTAGTTTCGATTAAACGATTCCATGACTCTATGCTGTCAACTTTTTCGCTGACTAAAAATTTCTGGCAAATTTAAATCCGCCACTGATTGACTGACGCGATCCGTAATGTTTTTTTTTTGCGACATTACTTCGTCCATAGCAAAACGTATCTCCATACCAAACCGGGCATGTCGCAAATTGACGATAAGATGCCAGAGTACTTCTAAAGTATTCGCCTATCATTCGAAGTACAGATTCATAGTGCTCGAGACTAAAAGATAAAGAGAAGGAGGGGGTCTCGGTGCATTTCGGTGGAAACAAGAAGTCCGGCGACGCTACAAGGCCACGCAAATCGATGTGGACAAGTCATTCCGATTTCCTTATCGAGACAAACTCCTAAGACAACGTTTTACGTATCGGGGCGCTCCTTTCTGTGTCTGGGAGCCCCACAACGGTCGTGTGTATTCATTTCAAACTCGATCCAGTACTGCAGGATTGATTGACTGACTGATTGAATAGTTGTTAATGCCGCTTTTCTTCTTATTCTTTAAGATGTCTTGGATCAGTTTTTGCTCCTTCGATATTTTGTTGTTTTTTTATATTGGTCAAATGTACCTAATTGTGACAAGTACTGGAGCTAATGATGTCGCTTTTCGCTTCAACAAATATCTTTAAACATCTATTTGTTATACAATGGCGAATTATAGACCCACAGCTGCTGTACCAACGTTTTCAGTCATTTGCCACCTCCCACACAGTCGATGTGTAGTTCTTGTCCTATACCAAAGATAGTCGTCTTTCAACTCACAATTCGTTGAATTTTAAATAATTAAAATTTCGAATTCGATTACTCTTTATTATATTAAATAGGAGACATATATTAAAAAGAAATAAAGTTGGAAATAAATTCGACAAAGCAAAACCTTCTCTTATTAAAAATTTTACTTTTTATTTATTTTACTTAGGGAAAGAAGGCCCTTTTCAATGAAAAAATGCTGCCCTGGCCCTAAACATTCTTTCTAAAAATCGCCTAGACTATGTAAACATGCTAAGCTTTACAGGAAAAATAAAAACAGGGCACGTCCCGAAGAAATATTTTAAGTGCCGAGGTCTAGAAACTGAGATAAAAAAAACTGACCTTTTCCAATGGTTTCTATGCGATTTTTAGATCTCTGAGTGTCACAGCGCTGAAAGGGCTACATTTACGAAAAACCCTTCAATTCTACTATTGAATTCCGTCAAAAAATCGCAAAATTATTTTTTTTCGGATTTTCGAGGCCAAAAACTCTAGTTTTCGTGTTTCCATCAAATCTGCGCGAACAAGGGCTCTAATTAAAGGGCTAGCCCTCAGAAGTTCAAAACGCAAAACCCATATGAAATTAAAGCTAAATTCAAGTTATTAATTTTTAATTAGGGAAAGGGTGCCCTTTACAGGGAGAAATGCTGCTCTGGTCCTAAACATTGTTTCTAATTGCTGAAAATTCGCCCAGACTATGAAAACTTGCTATAATGCTCTGTCTGGTGGCGTGGACCACCGGTGGTTCACATACATATGATAACGTAAACCAGAAGAATAAACAACTAACCTATCATCTCGTGCACGCCGATCATAGCGACTTCGAAAAAGTGCACCGGGTTGAACATGTTGTTTTAAAAGATTATTTAAATATTACTTTGTGAAAAATTAATCAATTTCTGAGTTTTCAATCAAATATTATTTAAATTTTAATATTTTCTTTATAAGGGCAATTTAATCTGTTAATTGAAATAAAGCTTTAGCAGATAAAATTTAAACGAAATATCAAATTTGCTTCATATATTGAAATAAAACTCAATCTTGCAATTGTCTTGGATGGTGTAATTTGGAAAAAAAACACTCCCGATAAATTTCAAGTTTAAAAACAGCAACTGACCCACTTTCTGGAACATCTGCCGGAACTCGACTTTTATGGTACACCCAAACACCTGCCGTATGCGTTTTTCTGTCGTAACGAGGGGATTTCGTAAAAGTGACCTTAAAAACGAAGAAGATGGTGCAATTTAATAAAGAAAAATTACAGACGGAAATGACTATTTTGTGGTCCATTAGATCGTTATCGTAACTTTTCTTAATTTTTATCATATAATTTTGTTAGATTACCACTCTTCACAGAAAAACAATTACAAGGTGATTTTATGGATATTTGATGGTCTTTTTTGGAAAAAGGACTTAACTTTCATTTTTCAGACACTTTTACTGAATATGCGTTTGAAAAAGTTTAATTTATAGAACTAGAAAAAGACATAAAATTATTATTAGATTAGAAATTTATGCCCAAAACCATTCTATCGTAGATAATTGTACCGTGAAGAAACTTTAATAAAGTAAATCGCATTTTATAATTTACGAACGAATACAGCTTTTGAGTTTCACTCACAATTTAGTTTTATTTTCTTTTATTGTATTTAGATTAAGGTCTATTTGGAGCGCCTTTATAGTAAAAATAAAAAAATTATATACAATTTAAAATTCACGTACATAAAGCGTATACCCCCAATAACTTTTGTTTCCACTGATGTGTATATAAACAAAATAAATTTGCATGTGCTAATTCAATTCCATTTTAATCGAATGATATTAAAACGAGAGGTTTAAAATGGTAATTAATGGAAGCATTGAATTTATTAAATTTTCAGGAGATCTATGCACAGCTCTAAATTTCTTCTAACGACCAAAATTATATTAGCGTTAAAACGTTAGATATCTTGACCTCAATCTAAATATAAATGTACGATGGGGTTGAGATCAAGAAACTTCGCGGCCAGCCTAAAAGATGAAATCCCTGATTTACTAATCACTCTATAATCATTTGAACTGTTTGTTTCGAGTCGTAATCTTGTTGGAAAGACAACATTACGAACATCCTTTCCCAACTGTTGTTAACTGCCGAGAAATCCAATTTTTGGGATGGTGTCTTAGTTATTAGCAGTCATTATGTCCATGATTCATTGGGATCGTTTAACTCTTTGATTAAAATATGATGAATCGATTTTTATACTTTTTTATTATACTTTTGTTTATATTACTCATTACACTCAACTAATTTATCAAGTGCTTAGAGTTAAATTTTAATGATTAAAAACAGTTTTCTTCATATTTTCTACTAAGAGTTTCTCAGTAATACCAGAAGACGAGATATTTTCTCCAGGGTATTATATTTAAAATTTGATATTCAAAGAAAGAGAAAATGTCTCATAATTTAAAAAACAAAAAATCTATTGTATCAATAAGCTGAGTCGCTGTATATAAAATAAAAATACAAAATCATCGTATTGAATTTGTATGCCTACTTGAGTTATCAATATTATTTTAATTCATTATTTTTAATTTATTGAATATATTAACAAGAATTAAATACCTTTAAATCGAACTACTGCTCAAGTTTTCAATACAAATTTTAAAATACGTTTAAATGACGCAAAAGACAAAACAGCTGTTATCACAGAGTTTTCGATGGTTTTGAAACCTACTCTTAGAGTATTAAAAACACATCTTTAGTTATGACATTTTCCCCTTTTTCTGTTGTCTGGTTACTGCAAAATTCAGTAAATAATTTCTTTCTTTCTTTCTTTCTTGTTTGTGTAAACCTCTCATGTTTAGCTTATAAGAAATTATTGAAAAATGCAGTAAGAGAATATTTTTAAAAATCATGAATAATATTCCTTTTTTCAATATCCACGTATCTCAAAAACTCATACTATCACTAAATCGGTTTTATTGCGACCTTTTAATTAATTTTATCAATTGTGGCAAAAAATGTGTCGGTATGTATTGGAGGTTGTATAATTTTACCCACCTGTGTAAGCAACAAATTGCTGAATTTAATATTGATACATATAAGATATACATTAAATTTCTTAGTTAAATCAGTTTAATAATCACGTTCACTATGAAGTTATCTTTAGTTGTTCTCACAATTTTATTTTGTAATTGGTGTTTTGGATTTGAGATTTCAAAAGATGAAAAAGGAATCTATCGACTTTATCTTCTAAGGTTTTATTTCTTGGACTACTGCTCAAGACTCTGTTATAAGCCGAAACAGTGCACTGATTGGACGGATAGTAAAATGATTTTGGACAACATGGTTGAATTTGAAAGATCTTACAATGAAGTACTCAATATTTACAAGGATACCAGAAGGAATGTACGAATTTGCGAAACAAAAATTAATATAAAGGAACTAGCTGAAAATGAGACCAAACTTCACAAATTAAACATGAACTTTAAGATAAAATGTAAGGACTTATGCCATAAACCCTGCATGTGTAAGCAATGGAAGGAAAAGGACTTCATTGTTGCAAATCTTGATTTGCTAGCTAAGAAAGTGGAAGCATTAACATCTGCTTATAATAAACAAACAAAATCACTAAAATGTGAAAAACATCCAGATCACTGATAATTCTACTTATAAATTGTTTATTTGTTGATTCAAATTTACGAGAGTTTGTCTAAAATAAAATTTATTTTACTAAAATTCAAATAATTTAACTAAAATGTTTGTAACGTGTACATGTGCTTTAACAATTAACTTTCGGAAATAAAGTCTTAATAGTTCAAAATCAACGGCGTTTGTAATATTAAAAAGATTACTTACTGCGCAATTAATGAACGAAATAAAGCAAATCAACATCTGGGTTTTTAATAAAAAATTTATCAAACTTAGAGAATAAACAGATGAACATCAAAAAAGGATTTCTATTTTAGTTCCCTTTAATAAACCTGAGGTTGATATACACTCTGTTCAACAAAAAAGGAACCGCCCTTTTTTTAAATAAATAAATCTTTTTCTGAGTGATTGTACCATTAAAGGGGTACGATGACAATACTAAATTTATATCAGTGTCGCTTGAAACGTTACAGTGTGCGCAATTTAATATTCAAGCAAACATCGGAGGTAAATTTGTAGGATGTGGAAAGCAGAAAATATAATAACAACATTGGACTGGTCATTCCAAACTTCAGATGCTAAACCAATTGAGGATGTATAGACCATGATGAATAGCCAAATCGCTAGAAGGCCTGTGTACAATCCTAAGCAGCTATCACGGATTCAGAACATATGGCTTTCTACTTTTACAGCATCAAAATCACATTTTCAGCTATAAAATTTCCCCCTATTTTCCTGTTTTGGTTTCTGCAATTTTTAATATAGAAAGGTTTATATTTACAAAATTTAAAAATTCATCAAATATATCATTTAATTTTTATCTTTTAAATACATAAAACGTGATACGCAGAATCCGAATGAATAAAATTTAAAATAGAGACAACAACCAAAAAAACAAGTGCTGTTTCATTTTTCTTTTCCAAAAATCCGTAAATAATAAAATTTTAGGTTTTGTTTCTCGATTGTGTATGTACTGAAAAAGGTAGCTTTTAAGTTTTAAAATAAAAACCTCTCATGCTTATAAGAAATTTTTGAGGAATGAAGTAATTGTAAAAGAATATATTTAAAAATCATGAATAATATCCACGTATCTCAAAATCTCATACTACCACTATATCAGTTTTATTGGGACTTTTTAATTAAATTTATCAATTCCGCCAAAAAGTGTGTCGGTATATATGGTAAATTGTATAATTTTATATAATAATACCCTGTGTGTGTAAGCACTGGAGGGAACAGGACTTCATAATTTCAAATCTTGATTTGCAGCGTAAGAAAGTCAAGGAATTAACATATATTTATACTGAACAAAATAATACTTCAAAGTGTAAAAAGAAGAAGGTCACTAATATTGCTACTAACTAATTCTATATTTCTTGATTCAAATCTACGAGTGTTTGTCTAAATAAAACTTACAATTCATAATAATTTAACCAAAAAGTTTGTGACGTGCATATGGTTTTTAAAAATTTTTTTAGAAATAAAGTCTTAAATAATCAGAAGAAATTCTAGAGTGTATTTTTTTTTAAATAAAACCTTCTATTTCGTTATTTCGTTAAGATTATCTACTCCTAGAAAATTTATAGCAACTGTGGTAATTGATTCCTTACCGCAAGCCAGTGGTTACAGGTGCGGTATGAAGTTTTTGAAATGTCCCTTTGCAGGAGATATCTCGCTATCATTGATATAACCAACATCTGAGTTTTTAATAAGATATTTTTTAAAGTTAGAGAATAAACTTAAGTAGATCAATAAAGAATTTTTATTCCACGTATTCCGTCAATTCCACGTCCACAGAAAATTCAAAACATAAATCTAACCAATTGGGTTAAAATTGAATGGCGCAATATGGAATGACAAAACATCTGCTATCACAGAAAATAGAACCAAGTTTTCGATGGTTTTTAAATCTACTTTTACAGCATTAAAATAACATTTTCAGCTATGAAAATTCCCCCTCTTTTTTCTGTTTTGATGTCTGCAATTTTAATAAAGAATTATTTACGTTTTTAAAATTTAAAAACCCACCAAATATACCATATAATTTTTAACTTTAAAATACACAAAACGTGATACGCAGAATTCGAATTAAAGTAGAGACAACAATGGCAAAACCAACTGCTGTTTCTTCTTTCTATTGAAAATTCAGTAAATAATAAAATTTTATGTTTTATTTCTCGATTGTATACCCCCTGAAAGAAATAGCTTTTAAGAGTAAAAAACAAAAACATTTCATATTTAGTGTATAAGAAATTTATCATTCCTCAACAAATACTTATAAGAGAACATTTTTAAAAATTACGTAGTTACAGGGTGATTCGTAACATTCCTACATGTGCCAATTGATTACTTACAGTGTTCTGATCAGTTCACGATGAGCAATTTTATCGTAAAATCCCTCCTTTTTTAACGATTAAAATATTTTCGCGTGTGCAGGGAGGTGAGCTCTCTTGAAGATCGGTAAGTAAGGTTTTGATTAAAAAAAAAAAAATATGGAAATATTTCAATGCAAAGATGAGAGAAAATCTTGCACTCATGTTAGTGTGCCGTAAGTTGTGTCGTGGATTAATGGATTATGCGATTACATTTTCTACACCCACCAGAATGTTCAATCCATTTACTATACAGGGGGTCCTATAAAATGCCTGTTGAGTTTTCGTAAATCGCAGTATGCCAGGCTGCTCGAATCAATTTCAAGAATAGGGGTCCTAAAATATTACCGAAAGTATTGATAATTATACATGTTAGCATAACATCACAAGTTCAAAGATGGTACTTAATATCTATGGTATATAATCGCATTCTTTCTTCTTTGACTGGTGGTTGATTAATTTTAGACGGTTTTCATAAGGGGGAAGATTAAGGAGGTCGCGCAGGGTAAAGCGGTTGAAATCACAAGTCTCAGAGGGTGTGTGGTGAAGGCCACTGTCCATATTTTCTAATAACTCCTCAAATAGAAATCACGAGTCTCGCTTCTGTCCTAAATTTTCAGTAAAATTAAATAAATAATCCAAGCACGTAATACGCACGTTTATTTGGAAACAAATCGTAAGGCAAGGGGTTTTAAGATTATGCTTAACTAGTTAACTGCAGGATTTATTTTTAAAAGTCCCTCACGGGTTTCGTAATTAAAATCAAGCTATGGCGAGTATACACGTCGAACGCAATACCAGTGGTCTAATAATGAATTTTGAAAAGAAAGATAATAACGGCGAAATTAAATGATGTTCTTATTTCTCCAGTAAATAATAAAATTTTGTGTTGTGTTTTTCGATTGTTTACGTACTAAAAAATTAATTTTTTAGGAATTCAATAACTGAAAGAGAATATTTTTAAAAATCATCCATGAAAAAATGAATATTTCAAAGCCACGTATCTCTAAAACCCCCACCTCCACTAAATTGGTTGTTATTGCGATTTTCCAATAATAATTTTGCCCACTTGTATTTATTTAACAGAATAACAACAAATGTTGAATTTAAAACTGGTGTACTAGTGCACTGGTGTACTGGTGTATTGATGTACTGGTGTATATAAGATAGGCGAAAATTTCTTAGTTATATCAGTTTAATAACGAGTTTCAGTATGAAGTTATCTTTAGTTATTGCCACAATTTTATTTTACAACTGGTGTTACGGATTTGAAATTCCGTCTAATGCAACAGGAGACTATCGACTTTACGTTCTTCGATCTTTCTTCAAAGAGATCTGCATAAGAATTTGTTATAACCAGACAGAGTGCAATGATTGGACGGAGAGTAAAATGCTTTTGAAGGACATCAAAAAATTTGAAGACGATTTTAGTAAATTAAACAATACTTACAATACTAGGAAAGCGAATAATAGTTTACCAACTTGTGAGGAACAAATCACTCTAAATGATGAATTGGAAAAGGAGACGACACTCTTCAAATTGAAGGAGGAATTTAAGTCAAAATGTCAGAACCTATGCAACAAACCCTGCCTGTGTAAGCATTGGAAGGAGGAGGACTTCATAATTGCAAATATTGACATGTTAGGTAATAGAACGAAAATAGTGAGAGATATTTATAAAACAACAACCCTATCAAAATGTGTCAATCAACTTCCTAATAATACTACTAATTAATTGTACAATTGTTAATTCAAATCGGCGAGTGTTTGTCTAAAACAAAATTTATTTTACTACCATTCAAATAATTTAACCAAAAAGTTTGTAACGTTCATATGCTTTTTTAAAAACCTATTTTTGAAAATAAAGTCTTAAATAATCAGAAGAAAATCTAGAGTGTATTTTTTTTAAATAAAATCTTCAATTACGTTTCTAATTATTAAAAAGTTATTTACTGCGCAATTAACGAATGTATTAATTGATTTTGGTTCTCTTTAATATTCAGGCGGAACCGGAGGTTGATATAACTTCGATTTTTAGTTTATCGATGAAGAATATTAAATATCAAACAAGTTAGTACTGTTTTTTGAAAATACCATCACAAAAAAGACATTTATAATTGTGTTTTATAAAATTTTAAAACATAAATAAGAATTTAAAATGTCTGAGTCTAATTTTTAAGATTAATGCTATTTTTGATAGATTAAATATATCAACATATATTTGATGAATGAAATACTTTTAAAGCGATCTAGTAGTTTCAATAGTTATTTAGAAGACTTTCCTATATTTTTAACTTCTTATTTTAAAAAATCCACGTAATCAATCAATTCCACGTCCGCAGACAAATGAAAATACAAAACTAACAAGTTGGATTAAAAATAAAGTAGTTGAATTACGCAATATGAACTGCAAAACATCTGTTATCACAGAAAATAGAATCAACATTTTGATGGTTTTTAATTCTATTCTCCTGTAAGAAGACGCTATCGTCATTTTCAGTTATGAAATTTCCTCCTTTTCCTATTTTCTGGTTTCTGCAATTTTAATATAGCATTACCTAAATTTATACCTTTTAATTTTTATTTTTTGAATATATAAAAGTTGATACGCAGAATCCGATTGAACGAAAATTAAAATAGAAACAACAATGGAAAAAACAAGTGCTGTTTCTTATTTCTTTTGCAAAATTCAAATAATAAAATGTTGTGTATTGTTTCTAAATTGTATACGTAGAGAAAAAGGCAGCTTTTAAGTTTAAAAATAAAAATCTCTCGTGTTTAGCTTATAAGAAGAGCTTTTATAATCGGTTTTATTGGGATTTTTTAATTAAATTTATCAATATCGCCAAAAGATGTGTCGGTATGTATGTCAGGCTGCATACATTTTTCTACTTGTATTTATTTTACAAGATCAATAAGCAATTCAAAACTGGTACATATAACATAGACGTAAGTTTCTCAGTTAGATCAGTTTAATAATAAGGTTCAATTTTATTTTGCAACTGGTGTTATGGATATGAAATTCCGCAAAAGGAGATGCAAAAGGAGACTATCGAATTTACTTTATTAGGTATAACTTCAAATATTTCTGCATAAAACTTTGTTCTAAGCCGAAAGAGTTCACTGATTGGACGGAGAGTAAAATGCTTTTGAAGAACATCGTTAAATTTGAAGCAGATCATAATAAATTACATAATATTACAAATCTACCGAAGCGATTGGTAGTTTTCCAATTTGTGAAAAAGAAATTAATGTATCTGAAGAATTGGCAAAAGAGACAAAACTCTTGGATTTGAAGGAAGAATTTAAGTCAAAATGTGAGAACGTACGCAGCAAACCCTGCCTGTGTAAGCATTGGAAGGAGGAGGACTTTATAATTGCAAATATTGATTTGCTAGATGAAAAAGTGAAAATAATGAGATCTATTTATAATAAACAAAATATCCAACAAAAATGCGCAAAAAGACCAACACCGTAATAATACTACTAAAACTGTATATTTGTTGATTCAAATCGGCGAGTGTTTGTCTAAAACAAAATTTATTTTACTCAATTCAAATAATTTAACCAAAAAGTTTGTAACGTTCTCATGATTAAATTTTATTAAATTTTTTTTTTTTTAATTTAAAAATTTATTTTCTTAAATAACTAGAAGAAATTCTAGAGTGTATTTTTTTTAAATAAAACCTTCAATTTCGTTATTTCGTTAAGATTATCTACTCCTAGAAAATTTATAGCAACTGTGGTAATTGATTCCTTACCGCAAGCCAGTGGTTACAGGTGCGGTATGAAGTTTTTGAAATGTCCCTTTACAGGAGATATCTCGCTATCATTGATATAACCAACATCTGAGTTTTTAATAAGATATTTTTTAAAGTTAGAGAATAAACTTAAGTAGATCAATAAAGAATTTTTATTCCACGTATTCAGTCAATTCCACGTCCACAGAAAATTCAAAACATAAATCTAACCAATTGGGTTAAAATTGAATGGCGCAATATGGAATGACAAAACATCTGCTACCACAGAAAATAGAACCAAGTATTCGATGGTTTTTAAATCTACTTTTACAGCATTAAAATAACATTTTCAGCTATGAAAATTCCCCCTCTTTTTTCTGTTTTGATGTCTGCAATTTTAATAAAGAATTAATTACGTTTTTAAAATTTAAAAACCCACCAAATATACCATATAATTTTTAACTTTAAAATACACAAAACGTGATACGCAGAATTCGAATTAAAGTAGAGACAACAATGGCAAAACCAACTACTGTTTCTTCTTTCTATTGAAAATTCAGTAAATAATAAAATTTTATGTTTTATTTCTCGATTGTATACCCCCTGAAAGAAATAGCTTTTAAGAGTAAAAAACAAAAACATGTCATATTTAGTATATAAGAAATTTATCATTCCTCAACAAATACTTATAAGAGAACATGTTTAAAAATTACGTAGTACAGGGTGATTCGTACAGAAGTATTCCTACATATGCCAATTGATTACTTACAGTGTTCTGATCAGTTCACGATGAGCAATTTTATCGTAAAATCCCTCCTTTTTTAACGATTAAAATATTTTCGCGTTGGCAGGGAGGTGAGCTCTCTTGAAGCACAGTAGATCGGTAAGTAAGGCTTGGATTAAAAAAAAAAATATATGGAATACACTGCAATCTTGCACTCATGTTAGTGTGCAGTAAGTTGTGTCGTGGATTAATGGATTATGCGATTACATTTTCTACACCCACCCGAATATTCAATCCATTTACTATACAGGGGGTCCTATAAAATGCCTGTTGAGTTTTCGTAAATCGCGGGGCCAGGTTTCGGTGAACGCGCTGAACCTACCTCGCGTCGGCCTGGATCTTTTCGACAGTATGTCAGAATGCTCGAATCAATTTCCAAGAATAGGGGTCCTAAAATATTACCGAAAGTATTGATAATTATACATGTTAGCATAACATCACAAGTTCAAAGATGGTACTTAATATCTATGGTATATAATCGCATTCTTTCTTCTTTGACTGGTGGTTGATTAATTTTAGACGGTTTTCATAAGGGGGAAGATTAAGGAGGTCGCGCAGGGTAAAGCGGTTGAAATCACAAGTCTCAGAGGGTGTGTGGTGAAGGCCACTGTCCATATTTTCTAATAACTCCTCAAATAGAAATCACGAGTCTCGCTTCTGTCCTAAATTTTCAGTAAAATTAAATAAATAATTCAAGCACGTAATACGCACGTTTATTTGGAAACAAATCGTAAGGCAAGGGGTTTTAAGATTATGCTTAACTAGTTAACTGCAGGATTTATTTTTAAAAGTCCCTCACGGGTTTCGTAATTAAAATCAAGCTATGACGAGTATACACGTCGAACGCAATACCAGTGGTCTAATAATGAATTTTGAAAAGAAAGATAACAACGGCGAAATTAAATGATGTTCTTATTTCTCCAGTAAATAATAAAATTTTGTGTTGTGTTTTTCGATTGTTTACGTACTAAAAAAGTAATTTTTTAGGAATTCAATAACTGAAAGAGAATATTTTTAAAAATCATCCATGAAAAAATGAATATTTCAAATCCACGTATCTCTAAAACCCCCACCTCCACTAAATTGGTTGTTATTGCGATTTTCCAATAATGATTTTGCCCACTTGTATTTATTTAACAGAATAACAACAAATGTTGAATTTAAAACTGGTGTACTAGTGCACTGGTGTACTGGTGTATTGATGTACTGGTGTATATAAGATAGGCGAAAATTTCTTAGTTATATCAGTTTAATAACGAGTTTCAGTATGAAGTTATCTTTAGTTATTGCCACAATTTTATTTTACAACTGGTGTTACGGATTTGAAATTCCGTCTAATGCAACAGGAGACTATCGACTTTTCGCTCTTCGATATTACTTCAAAGCGATCTGCATAAGATTTTGTTATAACCAGACAGAGTGCAATGATTGGACGGAGAGTAAAATGCTTTTGAAGGACATCAATAAATTTGAAGACGATTTTAATAAATTAAACAATATTTACAATATTAGCGAAGCGAATAAGAGTTTTCCAACTTGTAAGGAACAAATCACTCTAAATGATGAATTGGAAAAGGAGATAAATCTCTGGAATTTGAAGAAAGAATTTAAGTCAAAATGTGGGGACCTATGCAACCAACCCTGCGTGTGTAAGCATTGGAAGGAGAAGGACTTCATAATTGCAAATATGGACAAGTTAGGTAATAGAACGAAAATAGTGAGAGATATTTATAATAAAAAAACAGACCTACCAAAATGTGTATAAATATCAACTTCCTAATAATACTACTAATTAATTGTACAATTGTTAATTCAAATCGGCGAATGTTTGTCTAAAACAAAATTTATTTTACTCAATTCAAATAATTTAACCAAAAAGTTTGTAACGTTCTCATGGTTTAAAAAATCTGTTTTCGGAAATAAAGTCTTAAATAACCAGAAGAAATTCTAGAGTGTATTTTTTTTTAATAAAACCTTCAATTTCGTTATTTCGTTAAGATTATCTACTCCTAGAAAATTTATAGCAACTGTGGTAATTGATTCCTTGCCGCAAGCCAGTGATTACAGGTGCGGTATGAAGTTTTTGAAATGTCCCTTTACAGGAGATATCTCGCTATCATTGATATAACCAACATCTGAGTTTTTAATAAGATATTTTTTAAAGTTAGAGAATAAACTTAAGTAGATCAATAAAGAATTTTTATTCCACGTATTCAGTCAATTCCACGTCCACAGAAAATTCAAAACATAAATCTAACCAATTGGGTTAAAATTGAATGGCGCAATATGGAATGACAAAACATCTGCTACCACAGAAAATAGAACCAAGTTTTTGATGGTTTTTAAATCTACTTTTACAGCATTAAAATAACATTTTCAGCTATGAAAATTCCCCCTCTTTTTTCTGTTTTGATGTCTGCAATTTTAATAAAGAATTATTTACGTTTTTAAAATTTAAAAACCCACCAAATATACCATATAATTTTTAACTTTAAAATACACAAAACGTGATACGCAGAATTCGAATTAAAGTAGAGACAACAATGGCAAAACCAACTGCTGTTTCTTCTTTCTATTGAAAATTCAGTAAATAATAAAATTTTATGTTTTATTTCTCAATTGTATACCCCCTGAAAGAAATAGCTTTTAAGAGTAAAAAACAAAAACATGTCATATTTAGTATATAAGAAATTTATCATTCCTCAACAAATACTTATAAGAGAACATTTTTAAAAATTACGTAGTTACAGGGTGATTCGTAACATTCCTACATGTGCCAATTGATTACTCCTCCTCCTCCTTTTTTAACGATTAAAATATTTTCGCGTGTGCAGGGAGGTGAGCTCTCTTGAAGATCGGTAAGTAAGGTTTTGATTAAAAAAAAAAAAATATGGAAATATTTCAATGCAAAGATGAGAGAAAATCTTGCACTCATGTTAGTGTGCCGTAAGTTGTGTCGTGGATTAATGGATTATGCGATTACATTTTCTACACCCACCAGAATGTTCAATCCATTTACTATACAGGGGGTCCTATAAAATGCCTGTTGAGTTTTCGTAAATCGCGGGGCCAGGTTTCGGTGAACGCGCTGAACCTACCTCGCGTCGGCCTGGATCTTTTCGACAGTATGCCAAGATTCTCTAATCAATTTCCAAGAATAGGGGTCCTAAAATATTACCGAAAGTATTGATAATTATACATGTTAGCATAATTGTGATATTTGAAAGATGTTCAAAGATGGTACTTAATATCCATATAATCGCATTCTTTTAAAACTTAACTCTCCATCTCCGTATCGCATTTGTTTTGAAAATATGAAAAAAAATTAAATATTTTGAAATATTTATCGTTTTCAGCTTGTTTAATTCTCGACACGGTTTTTCACAGTGAATTTTTAAATTTCTTCATTGGGGTAAACATGAAAACATAACGAATGGTCAGTCACGATTTATTAATGGACAATTATTGAGTTTCTTTACGGACTTTATCTGCCTTTTATGCCATGCCTTTTTTTTTGTTGTGGTCCGAACAGTTTTGCGTTTTAGTCTCATTCCAATTCGAATTGGATTTGAATTTGTGATGCTCATGATCGCGAAGTAATAATAATAATAATAAATAAATAAAAAGAAGAAGGAAACATTTTTCCGCAATGATTGTTCGGGTAGCGATTTCATGCTGACAGTATTTGAGAAGTAGAGGGATATATACCTATGAATTTTATGGAACATTGCCGCTAGTGCCAACCATTGAGTAATTCTCTTCGAGTAACTTCTTTTCGAGAAAGTTTTCATAATGCTTTTAGGGTATACTCGTATCTGATTTGAAATGAAGAAATTTTTACAATGATCGCTAAAGCGAAAAAGGAAAGAATTATTCGTTGCATGTCTGTTTCTTGATTGATGGATGGGATTTTTTCATGGAGTCGTGCAGATCCATACTTTGTATTTCTTTTTTCGTTTATTAATCCAAGATTTTAGTTTTACTGATAAACGATTTTTTTATTTAAAATATTTTTAGAAGTACAACGTTTAGGTTTACAAAATTTTAAAAATTTTAATTACATTTCCTTCCAATAATTGATCCATTTATTTAAAACAATTTACTCCATTTAACCTAACCAACTACGAAATAAATATAAAGCCACTTACTTACTTGATGCAGGTACGCGATTTAGCATAGAATTTCTTAGTTTTCTTAAAGTTTCAAGTGTGATTTCGCTTCACGCCTTTTGCATAGCCAATTTTATTTCAACTTTGCAACGTTTTTATACTGCTTGCCATTTTCATATAGGTATTCGTACTTTTCAGACTAGTATACCCCTCTAATTCTCAATTGGGTTTAAATCGGGCTATTGGAAAATTATGTTTTTAGCTTCCTAAATATTGTTTAACAATTTTAACCGTATGAACCTTCGCATTATCATGGTGGAAAATAAAATTTTAAATCCATCCATCCATATACTCATTAAAAACTATTTGCAGCAATTTCTGATAAATTCCAGCGGTTATTCTATGAGGAATCTAAAATCAAAAGAACTGTGCCGTTCTATCTAAAAGTTTCCCAAACCATCCATAGAACCAACTTCACATTATGGTTCATTTTAATTTCTTTAGCATCTCGACCAGGACATGAAGTTTTTCGCAAAATTTAGCCTGGTTATTCTAAGCTCAGTAGTTAAAGGTAGTTTCTTCAACCTTTTGGTGTATACTAAATTCGGATTGGATTTTAATATTTACTAAACTCTTCATATACTTACTGACTCTAATTTTTATTTTATTTTAAATGCATAACATTTTTTTTTCTGGCCTCGTTTAAAATGTTGTGATTTTTCAATTTTAGTTATTTTTGTCGATGCACCTTTTGCTATTTTATTATAGTTCCGTATTCTTTAACTAAGTTAACATATTACGTGATCTGTCCATTCTCAGCGCAATTTATTTGTTGGAAAACCCTGAGCCCTTATAAACTGAAACAGTAGCTCTCTCAGCTTAACTTAAGGTTTGTTTTCGACAAATACTACAAAAGTTACATCCACTTAAGAAAATTAACACTTTTAGGCACTTATAATACGTTTTAACATATGTTAAAATTATAAATTATTTTCCGAAACTTCTGGCCTCAAAATGCTCAAAAACCTTGCTGGTTTTAAACAAATGTGGCGATTAATAGCACGCCGCTTACAAAATAAATGCAACTGAACTTTAGAAATGTTTATAAATAAATGTAAAACTGAGGTGTCTACTCCAGGGCAGTAAACTTGTATATAAGGATTTTTGGGCTCGCTGATTACAAATCCGCTTTCAAATATTCAAAATTACTTCGAATACCCTTGTATAAAAATTTTATAACTACAAAAGTATGTGCTACAAAACAAATTTTCAATTTGATAAAAACTAATGCAATAACTTAATAATTTTCATTTATTTTTCAATTGCAGGTTTAATGATACATCAGTTAATAAGGAATAAAATGCCGGTGGTAAATTTTCTACTTAAGTTATACAAAAAATGGGTTAACCAAATCGCAAATCCAGAGCACGCTATAACGCGACCGGTAAATTAAAATAAAAAGAAAGGGTTTTGTGGCACGTCAACATTTCATCGAATTAAAAAGTTTCTATATATTTTTTTTTAATTTGTTTTTTTTTTCAATCATTTTCATCACGTACACGCCACTTTGTTCGCTCTGTTTCTGGATTAAATTTCATGTTTTGGATTTGTTTAAATTGCATGACGTCAAACGCCACCTGTAAAGCACGCTACATCACTTGGCTCTGGACAAATCAACTAGATCAGGTGAGTAAATTTTAGTAAATGATTTTTTCCCACGTATCCCACCATAAAGCATTACTTTCAGATTATTTGGGAAGGGAGTTAATGTGTTATTAATTTCATTTGAGGGGTATTTCGATTATTGCTTACAACGAAAGTAATTCCTGAATTTCCAGGAACATACACCTTCGTGAGTGTAAGTTGGAAAAAAAATCGAAATGAAAGTGGAAATATCGAAATGTCTACATTTCACATGTCGTGCGATTAATGGGTGAAATTCCTGCGACAATCAATGGTCATTTATTATGAAAGTGACCATCAACTGTTCGACCTTGAAGTCTTTATTTAATCCCGAAATACCCCCGAATTTGAACTTGTTGCAATTGAATTTTATTGCAGGTAATTGATCTTATTATGTATTTTTCACGAGTTACTTTTACTTTGATAATTTCTTAACTAAACTACACTTTATCGAAAAATCGGAAGGTGATTTATATAATTTATTTGAAATTAACGCTCAATTATCATAAAGAAGTGTAATTGAATTATTAAATTACACGACTTATTTAACTTTAAAATGTCTTTTGTGTTTCCCCTTTAAATGTTAACTTTATTTTATTAGTTTACTATTTAAAATTCATGTTAGAGGTCGTAAACTTTAAAAATACCCTCCACCCAAATGTTTAACTCCTTAGGGTTAGGTGGATTAAAAACAGTCCCACCTTTTTGCTTAGCCTTTTATATATGGTGGAATATATATCTATATTCTGGGTAATACCTGAATGAAATTTGATCAAAATCCCTACTAGTTCTAAAAAAAAGCAGTTTTTTTCGTCTTTTAAAGATCAGATTTAAATCTGCATCTTCTTTCTGGGTGTTACTGAAAAGTCTTTTATTATATTAAAATTGAGCTACTAAGTTACTCTTTAAAATATTTGTTCGGCTGACCTTAAGTTTTTTATTTAGGACTGGATATTTCACGAAATAAAATAGATTTCTAAATTTAAAAATATTTAAAAATTATAAGACATACTTCGGATCTTGGTACACAAGTACCTGCTCGAAGTAAATTTAAATTTGTGATATTACCAAATTTTAATAGGTAGAAAAGTGGTGCAAATTACATCAATAATTTTTAAAAATGAAGGAATTAGAAACAAAATAAATCATTTGTTGAAAATCAATAGTTTTTGGTATGCAACATTTTTTAAGAAACTCGTTTTAAAATAATTTTTATGCTCTCTGCATATTCTTTTAGCTGTTTAAAACTTAGAAAAAAGCTTCTGTAATACCTTACTACTGAAACCCAGTCCAAAAACATGTTTAATATACCTTTAAAATGTTTAAAAAGTATTATACATTATCCGTTCTTACAATAAATTCAAAATGAATAGTTAAAAGAGTATTAGAAATGAAATTTTTAAAAGAGGTACATGAATTGATGTTTTAAGTAGTTTTTTATAATAAACAAAATGTAAAGTATATTAAAATTATTTATTTACGTTAAGGACCATAGAAAATGCCGGAAATTATCTTCACCTACACATTAACATTCTTCTTGACCTTATTCATATCATAAATACAGAACGCTTTCATTGAAATTCTCTAAAAAACCACTTCTCGTACATAAAGTGAATAAATTAATCCTATAAAATCAGGGCGAGTTAAAAGCGGCGCCAAAAGTACATCTCATAAAAAAAAATAGATTTTATACCTATGAAAACATAATCCCACGCAAGGTGAATGAGATAAATTTCATAAGCTCTAGCAAATGTTAATGAAATCTCCGATTAATCATTACAAGCGACATCGTCTAAGTTGGCGCCGTTTTGCTAGAAGGGGAACTACAGCACGAGAGCTGTTTTGTTATGAAAATTTTATAAAAGCAATTCGATCCTTTATCCCGTACTCGTACCTATCACGGATTGGTATCAATTAGATTTTAAATTAACATTGTATGCAAATAACTAAAGCCAAGGGGGCGATTTAATACCTCTGAAAAAAAATATTATCATATTTAACTTCATATTTCTGAGTAGATAGACCCAGTGAAAATGTCTTAATTATAAAAATGTTAAAATTTGTCATATTTTTGATGATATCCGGCAACCAGTGGCGCAAACGAAGAAAGAATTTGAGTAATAGATGTACGGTTTGAATATAAATTACAGAAAAAAACAAAAGATGTTTGCACGATTATGCGAAATAAGAAAATTTTATCACGTATTTCAAAGCAGAGCGAATTTTCTGAAACGTGAAAGAGATTTAACGCATTTATAGATTTTTGAACTTTACCGACATACATTCGTACAGGTGTCCAAAGTGGTTAATTTATTTAATAGAGGCCTGGAAGCTAAACTGCTCCCGTAAGACCATTTATTTTGCATTTCAATTACATTTAATTAATTAATTTAAGGATATCAAATAGAAAGCATTAGTAAGTCTAGTTAGACAACACGAAATATACAAACGAACTGTTTAACGATCATAATTATGGGAATTTTGTATTGGGTGATAAAGTGTTGATTGCTAGTAAAAATATGCTGTTTCTTCTAGTTAAATTAAATATAAATTAAGTGAACCACGCAGGCATAGTACCTCCTTAAATCGACATCACTGAAAAGAGACCAATATTCAAGATAGTTGCACGACTTAAATATGCAAATGAATGAGATACGGTGGAATCATTTATAAAATTTATCGAAGCATCATTAAA
The DNA here is from genome assembly GCA_963969385.1 of Philonicus albiceps. Lineage (NCBI taxonomy): Eukaryota > Metazoa > Arthropoda > Insecta > Diptera > Asilidae > Philonicus > Philonicus albiceps. The sequence continues at coordinate 30,038,864 of OZ017776.1, forward strand.
TCTACGGCGATTTCAATTTTCGAGTTCGTACACGTTTAATAGTGGAAGCCCATTTTCAATGGCCAGTAAAATGTTAAAGTTCAAATCCCATAAAACTTGAGTGGCTATCAGGTGAAAACTCAAAAACACACATATTGAACATAATACTAGTTAGCCTGGCAGTAGTAGCACCCAACCACCAGGTTGTTACCTTCGTCAATAATTCACCGCCTCTGTTTAAATCGAAAATGGATTTTCGCAAAATTGAAGCACGACACTGTCGATGTCCATGCTTTCCATGTCAATCGTCACATTTCTTTTGCGAATTTTGTGGCAATTTTAATCGTTACGAGTTTGTTCGCCTCGTAAATTCTCAAGCATACAACCAAAACGGTGTGTGTCCGCCGACATTATTAAGACTTATTGCAATTGAATTTAAAAGCCTAAAAACCAAAGAGTTTTGTTTATTGTCATGGGACAGGTCTCCGGTTGACCATCGCACGACAACTAAACCGTATAACATTGCGCGGGAAACAATGTCTTGGGAATATTTTCGCGTTAATTTTGTGCCAACAACGGTGATACTGCTTCTGGTAACATGCTTTAAACTCATTATTCCGATATTATCATAATTCGTTGAACTAAATTTCTTGGTAATTCGTAAAGGAAAAACCATAATTTTTTATTTTTGTATAGCACCTTAACTGGTGACAGCAGTGGGATTACCTGTTGATATCTAATCCTATAAAAAATGAAAAATTTAATTAAGATGAAGCAGGCACATAAAATTAATCATCTTCTACTACATGTTTGTCTAACATTCTACAGCCTCGACTATAATGTCTAAATAATGATTGTAATTGACTCGAGAGCAGCCAGACATTATTTTAAATATTGATCGTGATATGTACGCGATTTTAATTAGATGGCGTTTTAACCAGTTTTACAAAGATAAAGACAGAAAACGTGCGTTGCGGCAATAGCAAAATGTTCGAAAAACTGCTTAAAATGAATGATAGAGGTAATATTGGAGAAGGTGTTGAATGCTGTCGATCTAATGAGATGCTATTTATACCAACAAAATCTAGATTATATCTCTTGTGGCGTTCGCTGTTCAATGATCTTTTAGAGCTCAGCTGGAGCAATCAATGTGAATGGTGAAAATTTTGTGATTTATTTAAATTTTCCGCATCTGGAGGAGTGATTTAGTAGTTGAAAGGGGCGAATGCTAACATAATTGAGGACAGCCCGCTAGGCACTGAAATAATAGCAGCGTGGGCTTTCGTGATTGATCGATCTCTTAAATGTACTTACCTGTAAAGAAAATAAAAGTAAATAACAAATTTTGAGTACCCGGAAGAAATAAGTATTTAGATTTTGATATTGTCTCCTCCCTCTTGTTCCTTCATCTAATGAAGTTAATTCAATTCTTAAAACTAACTCATTTCTACCTTTTTAGGACTACTTTAAAGGACTATTCTCATTTATAAAGTCTTATTTTTCGCCTTGACCTTGATGTAGACCTCTTTGTTTTTCTATAGTATCCAATTCATTTTCGAATCGAATATTTTTTAATTATGGTTTGAATGCACACAGAAATTATTCTTTCATATAATAAATATGTTGACTTTACGTTTATTCTTTTCGTAAATGATGTAAATTTTGTTTTTGAGTCTACCCGCACTTGACCGGTAAACGGAAATTGTTTTTATATTTTATTTCCCTAGCTTGTGTAATATTTAAATTAAATATTTGCAATTTTTAATACTAAACGTTTATATTTATGAAAATTTAAATGATAAAATATTCATGATATTGAAATTTGCGTAAACAAAATAATAAAAAATTTTGGAAACTTATAACTTTTTTAAAAATCATCCTATTTTAAATATTCAAAAACTAATTTGTTCGTTTATAAACAAAAAAATCTAAAAAATTGTGCCAATAGGCATCTTAAAATCGTACATATTACTTTTTGAAAATTCAAAATCCAACAAACTTTGCAAAAGCTATGAGTAGCCAAAGTTTAGATGATTTTGCAAAAGTTATGAGTAGCCTAAGTTTAGACAACAAATTTCGTCATAACTATATTAAGAGAACGAAATAAAAAAATCTAAAAATATGCACCACTAGATTTCTTAAAAACGGATAAAATACTTTTGAAAATTTAAAATCGGATGATTTAAAGTGTTCTATTATTTGGTTTTTGGATAGTTCAATATCATAAAAATCCGTCCAATGATTATTTGTGCAATAGGCGCCCAGACAAAGATTTATTGGCAAAATTCGAATTATTTATTTATTGCTTTCTGAATTATATTTCAGTTGTGAAAATAAAAAAAGGAAAAAATTAATTACAGTATTTTCCATATTTGCTACTTTAGGACTAGCAATTTTTTCTGTAATAAAACATTAAACCAAATTGCACTTAGCAATTTTTTTTCTTGTTATTTTTTACATTTGCAGATTACTGCCACTGATCACTCGTAAAGGCCATAAAGGGTTATAACTGACCATGAACTCGTTTATAGCCACATTAGTCTCCTCGGGTGGTCACAAATCAGTTCCTTTTCTCTTTAATAAATTTTTCTGATGATGCTCACTGAACTGACGTGCAAAGCTTATACTTTTAGGCCTTATTATCATTTTTTATTAACCCCTACGAAGATCAATATATTGTGCTAATTAGTTACATTAGCAATTATTGTATATAGTTTTTTATTAAGATAAATAAATCGCAGTAATTTCAGCTCCTTAATGTCTGTAGGCGTTAATTTTGAAGAAGAGAATTTTATAGACGGCCACTTTTTATAGTCTTCCGAAAATGTTATGTTAGCAATAAAATATTTGACTATAACATTTTTATATTTCTAACCTGCATTCTCACAAACATATGTTTCTACTAAAATTGATGTGGGAGAAAAGAAAAAAAATTTATTTATAAACGGAAGTATGATTGTAGTTCTATGATAGCATAAAATATCGACTCTTTTAAAGATGCAATAGAAGAGGAATAAAAAAAACAAAAACAAAAAAGAAATATTATTTTACCTTTTACGTTTCTAAATCGCTTCATTTTAATAGAAGTGAAGTGTACCGCCGAAGGTTGTTCATAGGTGTAAAATGCAGACAATATTCAAAGTGATATATTCGAAGCGTAAACTGCATGTAATTAAGGAATAATTTTTATGTATTTAGTCATAAATTTGCCAAGTTTTATTATACCTTCAAAGGAATACTGAATGATTTTAGTACCATGTATTCGGTTATATCTTCTAATAAAGTTCTGAGCGCATCGCAAAATGGTTAGAAGAATTTTGTGCGAGAAATACTTTAATATGCCTGTAAACCCTTACGATTATCGTCGACATGCGTAGATGATGCGTTTTATTTTTATTTGAGTTCTGTAGAAAGGTTGTATTACCTTCTCAACCTATTTTTCTCATCTATATGTTAATTATACGCTATTTATTCCATTCTAAATATGCCCGTTTGCTTTAGTCTAAGATATTTTCATAAACGATAAATCGTTACCATTATAACGAGTAAACTGTCTTTAAATTACACCTAATTCTATTTTTACGTGTTACGTGTTAAAAATAAAACTTAAAAACAAATAACATAGTGTGGAAAATATTAATGTAAGGGTGTGGGTTAGGCAGATAGAGAGCTTGAGGGAAGCCTTGGCCAGAGCATTCTAGTCAAGGGTTCAAACTGACCATAATCAATGGCTTTCGAAGGGAAAGGTGAGGAAAGGTTTAATGTTGCGAGGGTTTGTATTAAGGGTTATACTGCAGTTAGGACTTGATGGACGAACACGATATCGTCGGCATCACGACTTCAGGCAAGAGGCTGGAGGCTAATTAATGTTACTCTTCATACTACCTTCGTAGCTTATCTAAAGGGTAATTAAAGCTTATCTAGTTTTCTGTATACATTGGGATATTATTTTCGGTCTCATAGGTCTCATAAGTCAATGTTTTATCTCTAGGTATCACAATAATCTTCTCCAATTTTAAATGTTACTATGAGAAGTTGTTTTTAAATTCACATTTATGTAAAAGAGTAATTTGTATAGAAAATTAAACTCTCTCTCTATTTAGAAATCTTAAATTTGGATTTTGGAACCTAGGATTAGCCTATGAGTCCAAAAAATTCCTTAGTATGCATCTTTCAGGGAACTCTGATAGATCAGTTGTTTGCGAAGGTATGTCATTAAAGTTATTAATGAAAATAATGAATGAAAGTGGATTAAGACGGCTTCCCTGAGGTACCCCTAAGATATTGTATATTTCGTTAGATAGAGATTTTGTATTATATTTATATTTTAGGGCAAAGTTAAACCACCATTGCCTATTTTACAATTGGTTTACTCCACATGGACGACTGTTGGTTCCAGACTGTTTTGCCCTTGATAACAATTAGCTTTTAGTTTAAGTTTGGTACAAGATTAGTAAATGTATGCATTAGTTAATTCAATAGGTCTATTCGAATAATTATACGTTAGTCTCCAAACTCTGATATTTATTACCCACTATTTATTATTCTACTCTTTACATGTTATTTATTATTGACTCCTTTTATTTAATTATACTTCAGACTTGGTACAAAAAATAGTTTAGGAGAAAATGTAGGCTGAGTTAGTATATGGGCCACATCAGACTATTAAGTGCAAGATGACATCACTTTAAAGTTTTAAAAAATTCTTGTAGAGACTCTTTGTGGACGAGTGTCGGCAAATAGCTGATTTATTCAGAGTTGCATACACAGTTTTGCCTTAAAGTTGTAAATTTAACTAAGTAGAGATTGTGAAAATTCACCAAATTTTATTATATTTAAATAAAGTATTTAATTTCTATAATGCAAATGTTTTACGTGAATATTTTCTCAATTACGTGCACTAATTCCTTTCGTCTATAGCCATGCAAGTTTATCTGCAGAGCTAAGCATTTTCATTTATATAAAGACTTTGAATTAAATTCGAGTCAGATTTAGGTTGGTTTTGAACTAAATTTTGTTTTGGATCGATCTATCTGTTCCGTCATAACTCTTAGACTTCATAAGCGAATTTAAAGAAATTTTATTATATAACATACAACGAAAACTACTAGCTAAATAATATTCTGGTTTAAGTCAGGCTTAAACCAAACTTAAGGTCGGCTTGAGTCAGGTTTATTGAAAGATGATATTATTAAAGTTCAAATCCAAGGAATCTTAATTAAGTAGATAGAAACTAATTCCAAATGGAATGACTAAATGCATGAAATTGATTACTTAGGTAAATACATAAATCTCATATTTTCCAGAGTCAATAATTCCCCTGGCAGAGCGACTGTGTGACTGTGGGACGAATGTATATATGCGAAATCAATTATCGAACATCGTAAAGGCCAGCGGTAAAAACATTGCCTCTCCGCCATAAACATAATTGATAACCAGCCGCTCGATCGGCACTCTGTCGTTTATTGGGAAATGCATCTTAAGTGGAACATATCAAAAAGTCTCCGTCGTCGACGTCTTTCCAATCGTTCTAAGTTAAAGTCTGGTCTCGAAGCGGCCGTTGGTAATCGCGATGCAAAAAGAAGTGAAATTAATTAACACTGTGCAGAATTATGCAACTGAGTAATCCACTTGGAGCCCAGCCGGGGTGTGTTCGATCTGCTGCGAAAAAGCATTGCACAAGTTTAGAACCCGCGGACGATTCGCGCCATATTTGTCTGGTGCGGCCGCGATCTGATGAGTGCCTGATCTCTCGCAGGTTTTTTTATATATATATATATATATATACCGCCCGGCCGGCGTAAATAAACAAAGGAAGCAACACCTGGTGGTGACCGCCGTCCGAACGCGGCCAACTGGTTCGCTCGTTAGGGCCAACCCATGCGCCAATGTTAATGCTGTCTATGATATTTTCGCGGTTTATTTATTTATCTTTTTTTTTTTTTTGAAAAATTAAACTCCAATTATGATAATGAACTCGATTATATTGTTTAATCGGATGACCGGAGTTGGAATACCGCTCTAAGCGAAAGGCTTTTGGCGACGCACTGGCGGCGACGGGCTCAATCGGTCAGAGCGGTGCGCGATTGCAGTCGCCGCGACTTTTTCGAATCGCGAATTAGACACTTTGATAGGAGCAGATTTTGGTGCATAGGTTTCGTTTTGGTTGCTAGTCTCAAGTTGCATTACAAACAAACGCAATTAAGTCTGCTTAGCTAATTTCACATATAAGTGGAATTTCTAGAAATTACAAACTTTTTAGCTGCGACCGTGAGGAGCCTGCGATTGGGTCTTCTGCAGCGAAATCGCACTGGCATAAAATTAGGTCAATACAAAAATAGACGACAGTCTGCATAGGACTTATCGCTCAAGCAAACTAGCCATAATCTTTTGAATTATAAGAAACTAAAGAAAAACTTTGCTGTGTGGCGTCTGTACGCAGATATCAAGTAGAATTAAATTAAAACGTAAACCATACTAGTTCGAAAATACCAGAATTACTATTAATTACCATTCCTATTACCTAATTACAATTAAAATTGAAATCTCTTTAATTATCATCATTACTACAATGATAATGATAATTCTAATTGAATTACTAATTACTAATTAATTACTAATGAAGCTTTCATTATCATTACACATTACAATCAAGAGGACCATGACGATCATGAAGTACATAGTGCCTTTTCAAAACAAAATAATACCACCAGATATAGAAGTAGTGAAGGGCACTAGCGAAGTAATTGAAACAGAATTTCCATTACCATTGCAGTTACGGTAATAGTAATTTTAAAAATGTAATCATTACAGATGTAAGTATAGAAGATACATACGAATTAGTTTTTTTATCATTCTACTTTGAGTATGAGTAAAGCAATATGTTTTAAATTGGCACAAATTGGAATACTTCTTTACGAATCTGAATAAGCATAAAACTGAATCGGAATAGTAGACTGGATTAAAAAAGTATAAAACGTGAAAACGTATTTCTACATTTACTCGTACATCTTACCTTGTACAGTTTTATCTTCATCTACACTATTTCACTGCCAACAGCTAAAGGAAAAGTGTTTGATCCTTTTATAGCCAGTTGCGTAACCCTTTTGGGAAGAATCTTGAAAGCCGCCACCAAATCAAATGGCCCCATGCCCCCCTGCAGAGATATCGATCATTAGAGAGCTCCTACAAAACGACCGGGGCCATGTGTCATTTTTCACCTGGAGCATAAATTGCATGCATACGACTTGCATCCCGACGGTGTCGATTTATCAATAGGTGACCTATTTGAGTCTCTTTGGGGTAGCATGCAGGTTTTGCGATAAATCGAACAGCTTCGCGGTGCTCTACGCGAAATGTTTAATACAAGTTTATTTTTTATTTTTTTTTATTTTTCGTATTTATTGCGCGGTTTAGTGACTTTCACTTTACTAACCAGTATTGCGGGTGGTGATGTGGTGTCGGAAAAGTCAAACCGTTTTTCATGATATAACAACTCTACCGTGAAATATTAGCTAAGGGAAAAGCTTTAACTCAATTAAGGTATATTATCAATTTATTTTGACACCCTGCCAGGTCAATTATTCCTTTTTCAGTTGGAGATCGCTCATCTGGAAAAGTGAATTGCAATCGAATACGGTTACATTCAAAAGAGCCATACCGTCGATAAACAGCCGCGAAAGTGATAAAATTATGAATGGGTGTTGTTCCAGTTAATCAATATCGATGCCTAGTAGCTGTTATATCTTTTGCCGTCACCTGTTCACGATCACTAGGACTGATCGTGTACTTTTTTTTCGGAGGTCTTTATAAGACTGAGTTAAATTTCTCCTGCACGATTACATTTGGTTCGATTATCAGCTTCCGATCATCACTTCCTTCTTTTCTATTGAAACTCTAATTGTAACTACCTTTCGAACCATATTTGGTGTAACGAAAATAAAAGTTCTACAACAACGTGAAGTAATTAATTTAAATGGGTTAAAATTTTCCATTACATTCATTTGTTTAAAAAATTTGCATCACGACCAATTTCTTTTATTTCTAGCTGCTAATTTAAGAATTTAGAAAAAAAAAACATAACATGTGGGTGGGAATGATATTCAAAACAACCAAAAAAAAAAAAAAAAAGAACGGTGGGAAATTGAAGGTGGTTATTAGTCGAATTTATTGTTGCGTCGACTCTCCATAGTGTGACTTCCGGTAGAATAGCCTCTAAATCATTTTCAAAGAGATGTCAGTTTAAAGAAAAATGAAACAAATGATTGATGGGCTTTTACATCGTTTAACTATTCAAAAAAGTCTCTTTAAGCATTTTTGGCATCTTATTTCCATGATAATACAAAACGTGTTATTGTACATAATCAGGAAGCAAACAGTTTATTCTTTTATTAAAGGGGTTAAGTAAGAGTTAAATAAAGTTTTAATAAAGGAAAATAATTTTATTCTTATGTTAAAACTTTTATTTTCTCAGATTTAAATAACTTTATTTTATTATATCAAATATTCAAGATTTTTCAAGGTATTCACATTTTTGAACGGCTATTTTACACAGAAACTATTTCATGTGATCGGCTATTATTTCGTAATTGAATGTGAAAGTAAAACATTCTGAATAAAATCCTACTTTACTGGGTGGGTCTCATGTATTTATAAAATTGTGATATACAAATAATAAGAGTACAAAAAGAAAAGGCATAATGCACAATGTACACTGCCTTCTATTGTAGTAAACTTAATGCAATAAGGATGAAATTCTAAAATATTGACAGTGATACTGCCCGTTGGAGTGATGAGGATTAAACAACTCTACTATACCAATTTTAATTCAAATTATACTTAACTTTTATGACGGAAAGTAGTTTTCAAAATAGACGTTTGTTTTATTAATGACCTCTTCATTCGACCCAAATTTCTTACCGCCCCAGACACTTCTTCCGATCTGAAGAATACGCTGGATGGGGTAGCAGTTCGTAGCCCAATTTATGGATTTTTGCCATGGTGACTATTAATAATGCTTAATTAGCATTTTTTCGTTCAAATTCACGAGGTTTTCTATTTTCAATGAGTATCAAATACAAACTAAAAGACGCAGCATGCTCAAAATTTAAGAGTAGTCTATTAATAGATGGCAGCTGATGGGAGCAGTGTTCCACTTAAAATTACGGCGCGGGAAATTCAAAAAGTCACTGACTTATCAAACTGCTTTCGTAGTATTCGAAAAATCCATCCCGTAAATTAATATTTAAAATATTGGCAGTGTATTTTAATTAAACGATTTCATTCCATTAGATTTTCAAATCTTGAAATTTAAACTGTTGTAATGTTTTTACAGAAATAAACGTATTGTTTTATTGCTTTACAAATAAAATCTTTACTATAATACTTTTAAATCATTCAAGTTAAATAGATTAGTTGTGTACTTTTGATGATCTGATTTGGGTCTGAACTGAATTTTTTCAACTTTTAAATAGACAAAAAGTACATCAAATTACAATGATTTGTGCCCATTAAAAGTTAAGTTAAGTTAAGTTAAAAAAAAAACAAGAACACATATATTAAAACCTTGGTTTAATAAATTTTAATTTTACGATTAATATTCACCACAATATTATTTCAACAATTATCTCTAAAAAAAAATTCTGTGATTAAGCGCCTCATTAAACGCAAGATCAGATAGAACCGATCGACACCATTGGAAGCGAATAAACCTCACCCACTGTTCCGAAATTATTCTAAAATTGCTTGTAATTAACTGAGAATTTCAAAATCATAAAGGCAGCTGGCAAGAACCCCTGGATATTTATTGCCAGTTTTGCTGATTTTCACAACAATAATCATCTACCAGATGTTGATGGTGGTGTCTTTGAAATTAGATATTTTTGCTATGACCAAAAAAAAATTACAATTGCTTACGTGACGTTATTTAGGTTGATCTTTATATCATAAAAGAAATATTACAGCAAGCAGGGCAAGTTAAAAAAAAGGAACCTATTTGACTGATTGTAATTTATACGCTAAATTATAGATTAATCTAGTGATCTAATCTTTCCTATTTTTGAGTTTATTCTCGGTTGTTAGATTAAAACGTTTATTGCCACCGCTGCCACTAAACGGTTAAAATTAATAGTTTACCTCGATAGGTAACATTTCGTGAAACAATTCAATAACGATTTTTCTGTTACCCCCTTTAAAAACTTACTTCGTTCTTTGATATTCGTGGTCGAAGGTACACTCAGGTATCAGATTAAATTGCCGAGACACAAACATTTTGCGTTGATGGTAATTGACTGGAAAACTATCTTAAAACTGGGCTTGATTTTACTTAAATATATCGACGATGGATTGTGACAAATGCCAGTCATTCATTTGCATGGACCTCGTCAATTAAGCTTTAATTTTAAAGTCTCGAAGTAAATAAACATTTTTTTTTTATTATTTTTACTATAAATGTCTCATTAATTCTGAGGCAATCGTGGCAAACAAAAAACATTTTTATGGGGAGTTTAAAGTCAAATAAATATTTACGGAGGTGGAGAAGAAAAAAAAAATAAAAATAAAAATTGTTATGGGTATCTAAGCGCGGTCATGGGACAGTTAATTCAAGAAAATCGGTATAAAAACAGAATTCTTAGAATAAACTTTTGCCAGGCTGGAACACGACACGAAGAATTTGTGTTCTCTTGTTACATTGTGGATGATGTCGGAGCGGCGGAATATGTTCCAAGGTTCGCTCGTAACGACATTGTCACGGAATTGAAATAACCATATCTTATGGAACGTTGAACTTATGATTTCTGTCAACTGCATACTTCTTTAATGGACAAAACTGACCAACCGCTTGTTTTTCCACACCAAATCCGCGAGTAAAGTGAACCATGAAGTGATGTTTTGATTTTAAAATTACTTTATTATGTGTAGTTCACTAGTTTTATATAATTGATGTATTTTTTTATATAAAAGCATACGAACATTTTGTCAGAAAAAACATTTACACGTCTATTACTCCATTTTATTGTTACGAACATATTTTAAAGGTCATTCTCCCAAATACTATCGGAAATTAGGAGTTCAAAGGGTCGCAAAAGTGAAGCGATGACCGCTTTATTTAAACTTGAAATGGTTTTTTTTTTTTGTAAAAATTATTTATGCAATATTTTTTATGTGTTCGCGTTCTTTCGTCTTGGCTTTAAAATATTTGAAAAATCTTATAATTTACGAATATATTTTAGTTTTAACGAAAATTACAATTTAAATAGCTTTTACGCTCGACGAGTATATTCGTCGTAACACAAAATATTTCCATGTATTCATGACGAATATACTCGTCAAAAACAGAAGCGCCAGAGTGAGAAGTAAAGGATTAGAAATCACTGAATCAAAACGAACCCTGTTATGTCGATTATCAAGGTACGATTTGATCCAGGAAATAAAACAAGATGGAAAACCGAGGATACTGTCTTTGAGAACAAGGAATGGGTCTAATTATTAAATTTCATTTGAAGTTTCGACGACTAAGCTCTTAATCGGTTTTAATGCTTGAATTGCTTGAATGGCTTAAAACCTAGTGAAAGTACCTATACAAAATAATGAATTTTTATTGAGGCCCACAATCGAGGTATTTCGTTTAAAAATATACAATTTATTGAATACATTTATTATATATACCCATAAATGTATAGATATATATTAGAACTCGTTTCATGAAGACCTTTCATTTGATACCCATATAGAGTATTTTTTTTTTTTAAATTATATAGCCTATAACACTCCCACAATTTAAGGAATTTAACCACATATCATTTCTTAAAATCCATCGGGCCGTTTAGGCTGTGCGAGTTAACAGACATATACTTATATGGTGCATAATGCATGCATACAGTCAATATTAAAACATACATACAAAAGTTCAAACATAAAGACATAAATACATACATACACTCAAAAAACATTATCCTCTTTTTCGGACAGTTGGATAAAAAGGTTATCATGAATTTAAGTTGCTCCTGAGTTTAAAAATCTTAGTTTCTGCTAATTAAAAAGTCATAATGATGATAATAACATTAAGAATTACACAATTGCTTTCTTTTCTACTCCTCCCAAATGAATAATGAACATTTAATATAATTTTATTTCATCATTAGCAAAATACATAAAATGTTCACGTAAGATGAAAAATTATTAATGTGGCAATCAAATATACAAATAATATTCATAAATCACGCCAACGTTCTTTCAATAATTTCACCAGTTAACAGAGCTCTACTATAACAAAACTTGAGACTCTTAAGAAATAGCCAAGCCTCGACAAAGTAGTCGCAAAAAAACTTTTGTCAAATATCGTTAGAGCAAATACATAAATTATGCAGTAGAAAGGGGTAATAAATACTAAAAGTCGTTAATATGACACACTAAAGTAAAATACCGAGAAGACGTAAAGAGTCGCAAAATTTATTGGAGACATCTTCTCGATCATCTTTCATTCGCCGGTGGTATACAGTATACCTATAAACAACATTGCGGTAATAGGTTCGCACTAGAAACATTTGGGACCTTATTTTGTCAGAGTAGTCCACGTGTCTAATAAGATCGACAGCGTGACTGAAAATCATCGCCAGTGGGGCGATTATTCAATTAAATTGGATTACAACAATTGAAGACAAACTGACCATGTTACTGGACCTTGTACCATCCTTCCTATCTTACGACGATTACCGGCAATTTTCCACCTTCAACGATTTTGTCTTCGGTAAGCTTACAATGGTCCAGCAAAAATTTACTGCCGCTGGAGACCTCATAAAGTATACAAAAGGCATCCAATTAAGACCCAAATCCGAACAAATTCCCATCTTGATCGAGACGAGAAAATGGGTAGTTCGGAAAAAAAGAGGAATAGTGCGCATACAATGGTTGCTCAGCTACCAATCATGCCTAGAACGATTTTCGTCTCAATTAGAATGTTTAGGCTAAAAATTCTAGTAAAGGAACAGACCAGCCCCCTCTTCGGTATACCCTGTAACGTACCTCACCGCACCGCCGCATCGCATCACATCGCGAGGTATAAACCCTAGCAACGATAATTGCAATCTAATCGATTTGATCGATCTCCTTCGCAATCAGGCCGGTTTTCTTTCGAGAAAAAGAAGCGACAGACAGAACAATACAGTTCAGCTCAGTTGAGTTCTTGGCCCCTAAGGTTTAAGGCATTCCCCCCCCCCCCCCCCCCCTCACACACGGACCGATCGCAGCTATACCGTTTTGATTGCTGTTTGAAGGAGGATGAATTCAAGGCAACAGAGGCAGAGTCTCCGGGTCTGGCCACATAAAAAGGCCACTTAACGGGCACGGGCTTTGAACTTTGTAATCTTATCGCCTAACGAAAACGAACGAAAGAAAAAAAATGTATATAGAAGCTAAGAAACCCGAGAGCCAGACGTTGGGCCTAGAATGGCCAAAATAGCTAGAATAGCCGAGACTAGACAAATCTTCTGCAGTTGCAGAGGAGGCTAATTATTCTAACTTTGACTTTGATTGTTTCTACGTGACGAAATTAAAATGACGAGCAGCATTCTCTCATTCGGATGTAAAGCTGTTTCGAGTTCATTTCAGATTGTTGCGTGAACGTGGCTAACCGATGAGCCGGTCTTTTGATCGTATTTATTGCCTTTACACATATCCAAAGTAAGGTTTGTAATTTGAGTAGCTTTTTGGTAACGAAGATGGTAAACATTGAACGTTAAAACCTTATACATAACGATTTTTAGAAGCTTATACAAAACGAAAGATAAAAGAAGAAATGTTTAAGATGATTTCGTGCAAGAATGCAATTAATTTTGCTGCTGAACTCAAAGAATCGAAGGTCTTAATGAACTAATTCAACAGAATTAATGAAAGGCAAATACGAAAAGCTAATTCCATTAATTCGAATGATTTAATTGTTGACACTGACTCTTTGGTAATTTTACTAGTTTATACAATACTTTCTTAATTAGCCGACATTACGGTGATACCTATCCGTAGTTTACTAGGTCTAAACCTCTATAAAATATTGGGGGTGCAAATAAGTTTTGAGGGATTTACAAAATATCGGACCAATGCTAAGGATCGTTCTATTGTTGCTATTAAATAAATAGATAAAATCAAAGGTAATAAAGAATTTATCTTTAAATGTACTCTTTACATTCATTTCTGCAATGCATAAAGTAGCCTTGAATTATACCTTACAATAAAAAACTATTTAAAAAATCTAAATATAGATTAAACTGGGGAACAGGTGATCTACAAGTACGAGTAGTTCTATCAGAAATAAAAAAAACAGTGATCTTGTCGTTGCGACACAACACATAAAAAGAGCTAAGAAGTAAAACGACTGGTCACAAACTTCGTTACCCTGTTTTGTACCTGATCAGATTCATTTCTTCATGCAAATGTAAACATCTAATAATCTCAGTAGATTAGTGCTACAGATATCCATCAATTAATAAATTAAACAGGAAAACATATACAGAAGAGAATATTGTAACAATCCGGTTTCTGCCTAATCGACAAACAATCACATTATTTTCTGTGCACAAATTCGCGACTGACCGTTTTTCACGGGGACTCTATATAAAAAAAAAAAACGCTAATTTATGTGAATATCACATAAATATTCAACAAAAGTGCAGCAAAAAGAAGTTTACCTGGCCAAAAATGCCGGTTTAAACCGTTAATTGCATGAAAGATAGCTGAGATATGCGCCACCGGTTGACGATATAAATAAATTTTCACGGAGGGTCTCTTTTAGGATTCAATTTTACCTTACCTCACCCATAAATCTCCCAGCGATGGCTGTTACTTTTAACAAATTCAGCGTCATGAATAATTGATTTGTCGAACGAAAGGAGGGTGCTACTTGTGATCGGGGCTAGGTCATTTATCTTGTACCGCAGAGTTAGAGTTAAAAAGAAAACTATGCATATCTACAATATTTAAATATATCCAGAAATAAAATAATTATTCAAATTTTTACAAAATTAAGTTCAGTAATAAATTACATAATATTTGAATAAATAATTTATATAAATGTTGTGTTGAAAACATATTCATAATTTTAATTACTATACCACCCAAGGCTTAAATCATGTAAGTCAAGACCTCTACAGTCGTTCCTCAAACACTAAAACTTGATAGTAATAAATTATTTCGATTTTTCGTATCGAGAGTTTATCTTTCGATTTTAACTTTTTTATTCGATATATCGATGTACCTAACTAAGCATATCGATACCGCTTTTGTTATCGATTCAACTTACAAAATAATTTTGATTCTCGATATTGCCAAATCGAATTATTCGAGATTTAAGTACTGCTAGATAATTCGCAATATCTCTCGAGTCAATGAACGTTAAAATCAATTTACAGATTATGCAATGAAATTACCTAAAATGCTAAGTACATCTGTCGATAAAAGTTAATTGTGCGTGAATCCTTAACCTTGATGGTTTTCTTCAGCTATCGCGGGCATGTCACGATATGATGCAAATTGCTCTTAAAATTCTTCCCATCGCTTGAAGATTGAAAATTGCATGAGCGACCATCGCCAAGATTCATCCGGCAGATTCATCATCGTGTCGCGCCATCATGCCATTGAAGAAGATCTTCTGCCTGGTGCGCTCATATCGAACGACCTCGACGGATAAGCAACATTTCGCCAGCAGAGGCCGTAGAGCGCCCCCAAGGGGGAGGTGAACTTCTTCAGCTTCGCATAAACGTGTTGACTTTATGACGCCGGCAACTAAAGAAAGATTCTCCTCATTGCGATCTCATTGTCAGCTAATTGACTTGAACCGGGTGAACTTTCTTCAGTGGTCCTTCGGTGGCTTCTTCGTGCGATCGCATCATCACATCTTGGTCGGATCAAATAATCACTTTTTATGGTACGATGTGGCATATAGTTTTTTTTTTTGTTTTATCGAATTCACGTCATCTGCGCCGTATTTCGCTTTCATCCGCGATGGCATCTTGGCGATTGCGTAAGTTCATTTGTAACGTTTCCACCGTTTAACTTGTCACGTATATTTTGCCAAGTTTGATTGATGGATTTCAGATGTTCTTACTTTCTGCAATTCTCTGTGAACATCCGACATTGGTTGAAAACCAAATATAAAATCACACAGCTTTCAATGGGAAAATTCATGCTATCCCAAGATTATTATTATTTATTGCATTTTTTTCCATTACTTTTCATTGTACAGATGGTAAAATTTATAAATATTCCATCCTTTTGATATATTTCGTTATTTTTTTAAGGGTAATATAAATAACTTCTCGACATCTTTTGCGAATCGAACAACTAGTTTTTAAATAGTACAACACTACTATTAGAGTCTATAGACAGTGAATTACTAATCGAAAACCATGATATCTTAATAATTTAATTTAAATCAAAGCATTTCTAGTTGTATGTTGCTTTAAATTCTAAAGAAATTCATTCGAATCTTTATTGCTGTTGGTATTACAAAAATAAATTATTTATGTTTTATGTATTTTCTCCTACAGTTTTCTGGCTATAAATAAACCAATAAAACTTAGATTTTAAGTAGAGTTTAAGCCTAAACAGATGAGTGCTTGCTGCCCAGGGAAAACCATTTTTTTATTACCCAACTCATAAAATTTGGATTTTCAGACAAGTGGTCTGTAGACTTTGTTTATTGTCTAAGATAAGAGAGATATAGTTTAGTTTAGATTAGATTTAGTTCTGTGGTCAAGTCGAAAGACAACTATGCCTGCCTTTTCTAACACTTAAGGGACGGGTATTATTTGCCTACCTAGTTGTATGAACACTATCTAAAATGTAAAACTAAATCTTAAAAGCAAAATTGCGCAGTAAAAAACAATAGACAGATAGTATTGGAACTAAACTGAAGGTTCTTAATATTCATTATATCAATAATTTCTAACAATTCTAACAATAAAATCTAGTAACAATTTTTTTTTAATGATAAGAAATAAGATTTCAAAAAGTTAAGAAATTAAATCGAATACTGAGGATTGTACACCATTTTTCAAAAATATAAAAAAGCCTCAATATTCTGAAAAAAATTTTTGAAAAAAGTTCTAGTTAAGAATTTCTATAAATTGTTCGTATTACTATTCTTTCGATCTTTTTTGATGTATAAAAATGAGTTTGTGGCTCACAATCATTCGGTTTGGTTTTAACACAATTCAGATCACGATTATCATATAAAACACCAAAGAGAAACATATTTAACATGTAATTTAAAATTATCTAGTTTTATTTGAACTTCAGGAGGTAGATTGGCCAAATTTTTGAACCTCCCACAGACAAATGTATTCAAAATTTAATTTAATATTGTCTAATTTTATTTGAACTTCAGGAGGTAGGCTGCTCAAATTTTTGAACCTGCCAGACAAATGTATTCAAAATGTAATTTAAAATTGCCTAGCTTTATTTGAACTTTAGGAATTAGGTCGTTCAAATTTTATAATCTCTATATTTTAGTAGATTTAAATCGTCAACATCGTGAGACGTTATTATCTGCACAAATCATGAAACAGTTCATTTTTTAGGGCCATTTCCGTTTATTATGGAAAAAATTTTCAGCCCCTAAGTAATGAATTTTGCTCTTCAATATACAAAAATCACTATACAGAAATTTTTTCTATATGTGTTTTAGAATTACTGGGCTTATATTTAATTTGAAGGCAATTTCCCGCTTTTAATAAGCTTTTATTTAACTTCACCTGTTAGCATGTTTGATTCAAATCTTTCAACTGAATTTTAAACCTTGTTCCTCTTAACTAATTGAGCTAAAAATTTTCACAGACGTTTGGTTTTGGTGACAATGTACCATTAGCTACCATAAGTGTATTAGGATCTACTAAAGTGAAAAAATAGATAGGTATGCCCACTTAAGTATACCTAGCATTTGGCATTGCATTACCTTAATAAAAATCTAAATTTATTTCATTCGTTTTAGTAGACGGTTTAAATAAAACCTCGTTTTTATTTTTAGAGCATAATTCGAAAAATGTAGGACCTACGATTTTATTTAATTCATATTGGCCTGTGTGCTATAATAAAACTGCAAATTTTTTTAAAATTGTGAGTGAACCATACCGGAGAAGTGTAACGAAAAAATACCAAAAATACCATTTACGATAAATAGCGTATAATACCATAACAAAACTAGTGATACCTTGGTCTTTTTAAGAGTCTTGTCAAGTTGGGTTTAGCTCAGCTGTTTAATAACTTGAGCAACTCATTCCTTCTACGCGCATTTTTACCTTTTGGGTTTTCAGCCGTATGCTGGTCTTGCGGTTGCTCAATACCGTCGGGCAACTTCAAACAGTTTCCTTTAGTACAAATTTTCAATCTGTTCACCCGAATATTCATCACGAAGGAAAATTACTGTCACTGCGTGATCACTTATGAGGTTGGCAGGCGTGTTATTGTCCCATTTTCTGGTGCTAGAGCACGCAACAAAATAATTTCGCATAGTATGCCAATAGCCTATGGACCTCCTCCCTCTAGCAACTACACTCAAAGTGAAACCGCCGGAGTTTTTCGCGCCGGTGATCTTATGACTGTGAAAAATTACAACATTCGGGGTCTACTCCACTCTATTTACAATGGGCCATTTTCTTGAATTGAACCAGACACGTGTGTTTCCACCCAGATATCCTCGACTCGGTTCAACATCTGTGTGTAGATCTGGAAAGCACAAACCTGAGAAGAAAACTGGTCTCCGGTAAGTCAGTCAATTACATGGGGCTATTTTTCTTGTCGATCAAGTTTCATATACTCGGCCAAGGTATACTAAAAACACGGATTGCGGACCAGTTGTGCTATATTTCAGTTTACTGTTTTTCCGCAATTTCCCTTAATAGATGTCGATTTGTTAAAACGTCTTAACAATTCCCTGCTCACCGGGTGTGCTTCTAAACGATCTTTCATTTCAGACCAACTGGTTCGACCATGTTGCGGGCGGTACAAAACTAAGCGTTGTATAGTTCCTCATTTGTTCTGTATGAGTTATACGACGAGAAGATTGGATTTATTAAGCTGGGAATTAAGGAAATCCATTATAGGACAAAAAGTCATCAGGATGATGTCTTTATGCTAGATAGAACTTACTCATAATTGGAGAGGGGGAGAGAGATCAAAATCTCATAAATTCCATAAATGATCATTTTACAGTCCGTCGCACAGTCGCGTCTCGTCGCTGATCCCGGGGCATGAAGAAATCATTTACTAGGCTCAGACTTAGACTTACGACTCAGACTCAGTCATATGCTAAATAGAAGTTAATCAAATTTATTTCAGTCATTTACAGTCGAGTCAATTTCTGATTTTAATGAGAATACAGCAATTATTTGATGGTCTTATCAAGTCCCATGTTCACAGCACGGTAGGTTAGTTATTCAGAATTATTCGCAGGAAATTGGGTTATTTGGAAAGGTAAAACTGGCCTTCTAGGTAAATTAATCCATCAATTTAACTCGTACCGAATTAGAACTTTCACTTTTTGTTGCAATTGTTTAAGTCAATCTTATGTAACATGTTAAATGGTTTCCACTATTCCTGAGAATGGCTTAAGATCAAGTTTTAAGGGAATATAATTAGTATAAAACGCGTTTTTGATTTCCCTATTTATTACATGTTAAACCATTCACTACTATACATAAAAAATACATTTAGATATGATTTTTAGAAAACCTATAGATTTTAACGCTTTTAATCTATAGATAGTGTAACGCTTAAATATTATTCAGAATATGTCCAATTATCCTCTGAATTTAACCTAAGGTTTCCTTAAAGTAGAAAAAAAACGCGGAAGTAATTTTATGGTCATATCAATTGAAGATAACATGAAAAATAAGTTCCATAAATGTAGACAAAGTCCCGAGCAGGCCCTCTCAATTTTCAAAATATTTATAAAATGTGCCTTGTTTTATGATAATAAGGATAACTCCGTTTATTGGCTAGAAAGTCGTTATCTTAGTAGTTAGATACTTCTTTCTACCTTTCACCGTAGAGTCTTTTAAGCGAACAAGGAATCAAACACAATATCGCTTTTTATTGGACATGTCCGAATTAATCTTTGTCCAGTTGTCCAGTATCAAGATGCACCACAGTATCGGGACTTCCAGACCAAACAAGTTAAGCGGCATTCATTTCATTAAAAAAACCCCTTCCTCTGCAA
Organism: Philonicus albiceps; assembly: GCA_963969385.1. Taxonomy (NCBI): domain Eukaryota; kingdom Metazoa; phylum Arthropoda; class Insecta; order Diptera; family Asilidae; genus Philonicus; species Philonicus albiceps. The sequence continues at coordinate 30,059,049 of OZ017776.1, forward strand.
GTAGGTGTCTAGTGATCTTACCCCTTCCTTGTCTCATAAGCACAGACTCATCAACGAGACAAGCAATTACAATTAAACTTACAAATGTTTTCATTAATAAGTCAAGTTACCGAGATGGGAGATCGACGGCAGACCATGGGCAGATTCGAGCTGTTTCCCTCAGTTCGTGCCAAGATTATGAAGTTGAGAAACATGTCTATTAGCGCAGGGTTTCATCTGTAGCATCCTTTTGCGGTTTCTGTACGTTGAACGGCGGTCAGTTTCGAGATGAATCAATAAAAATTCTCTACTCTGAAGGGCTATGCATTCGCCATTGGACAATGTGTGGTATTCCTTTAATGCTGCGACCACACCATACTCAGAATGGACACGACCAACTACAAGAATTTTCATCTCTAAGATTACTTGCGTAAATGGAATTTTAAGTTTACGGTGTAGCGTGACTCCATTGTTACCATCTCTCGGATCGGGTCGCCTGGTAAATTCCGAGATTCTTCGGTAACCCCTTTACCTTAGATGAAAAATGTAAGAAATGCAAAAAAAAAATAATTTAGAAAAATTCTCGATAGCAGGAAATTTCAAAGGCAGACCGTTTCTTCCTCAAAATAAATTAAAACCAACCAAAAGGGACCCGACGCTCAAGGTCTCCAAATTTAAATCAAATCGATTTTAAACATACTTTCGTAGATCCAATATGGTAATTAAAATTTGATACTTTAGGATTTTTAGGATCCATACCTTTCAATCTATTTAAATTTTGAACATTTCAAATATCGAAGCCAATATGACGAGAGGAAATTATTAACTGAAAGGTTTTCTTCTGAAAACGAAACGGATATTTAGTTTAAAAACTTTGAATTTAGATTTAAATTAAAAGTATCGTGAAATTGCAACAAGTACTGTGAAATAGCACAAGTTGCACAAAATTGTGAAATGCAACAATTCTGAGAATTGGAAGACTTATAAAACTAATTAATTTATCAATTTAAAACTGAAATTAAATTACTCGAAAACACTTACAGGACAATTTATTCTTTTAGAAATCAAATTCATTTTTTTTTTGCAAATGGAATTCTTGTATTAATAGAATTTCTCGATGGTTTGAAGGTTTGAATTTTTCCATAATTTATTAAAACATTTGTTAACTTCAAAGACTATTTTCGAATTAACTGCGACGCGTTTTATCCTATCGAGGCATTATCAGACTATCGACTGGATACTTTCAATATTTTTGCTTAGGGTTTTTAAACTGTGCCCAGCGTATAAAAATTAAATAGAGTCAGTGGGTATTTTTTTAAATAATTTTATAAATAAAAAATCAGGAAAGATTAAGAATAATGAACCAATTACAGTAGCATATTATTTTTTGCTATGGGTACCTCGGTTTATATAAAAGGTAATTATTAAATTAAAAACGAGCGTTCCAAGACCGCAAATTTCCATATAAAAAAACATTTTTTCCCCCAACGAATGAACAAACTGAAAGCGAACTAAACAATTACGCATAATAAAATTAAAGAATATTCAATTTAACAATGTTGACTTCGTTTAACCCAAAATCCTGACCGTTGAAAACTTTCAATTTTTGAACCATCCATTTTTATTGTTTTACCAAAAACAAATGGAAACGAAGGAAAGAGGAGAAAAATGATTACCTACGCTTAAGAAAAAGGGAAGTTTTGCATATATAAGCTGAAATGACCTCGTCATACCGCTCTGGCCGGAATAGGGAATTAATGTATTCGCATCAGGAAAATGATTCGTGATGGCGCGCCCGTAGGCAGTTAGAGCTAAGAAAAAAAAATATATCCATCCATCTTAAGGTACACCGCCGCGCAAACAATCCACCGTCTTTTGTTCGTCTGCGAAATCTGCGAAATGAACTAGACTCAGACAATGGTAAAAGACATCTTCGATATTGCAAAATCATAACCTCGACAGAGGCTACCTTCATGAAGACCGGATGGTCTTCTCCTCGAGGCGGAGAGGTTTTATTTAAACGGGTATGCATATGAGTGATTTTATTTACCCGTACAAATACCGCAGATAAGCGATTCCATAAAATATCGATACGCCTAAATAAAACTAGACTGTACTGTAGGGATCTAGAACTAAAATACGCATCTGAAAATATACTAAAAATTTTGCGTTTCAAGGTATTTTAAGAAAATTTTCTGAGAGCAAAATATCCTAGAAATTGTGGTAGAATGGAAGAAGTTGTCGACGTCAATTAACGCCGTGTTTTTCTCAAAATGGTAAAATAAAGAAACACCACCAGACTCGTGCTCTTCCGCAGATAAAGGGCAATTACACGGGCATAGCAATTATCGATTATTATTATTGGCTGCGGTATCATTCGGCATGGATAATTTACAGCTCTTTTGGTATTTAAAATCGTACCAGAGAAAAGCTGTCCATCTGTAGTTACCTCAATTTTTGAATAGTTATGCAAATCCTTTATGCATGTAATTGCATCGTTAGACCTTGTTAGACGGCCACAAATGAACCTTATAAGAAGGGGGTACCCCCACATAGAGGCAGAGATGATTATTTTTCCACCCACATTTTGCGGCTGAGTCGCGCCGACTCTAAATGAAGTTGTCGACAAGATTTAAACGGTTCCAGAACTTTCAGGTCGGGGCATAGAAGGCTATTTTATTTTATGTCACCTGGTGATGTTTTACGGGAGTGGGACTCAAGCTTGTACAAAAGTAAATAATTAACTGCGAACTGTAATGGAATAAATAATTCTCTGGTGGAAACATTTGCACCATGTTCGTTTGTGCAACGCCCACCTAAAGTGATTTAGAACTACAAGAATTCTTTAGAGGTCTGTGAAGAACTATCGACTTTTGGAGAAGTCTGTGACAATCCATCACGAGTCACGACAAAAGGTGTGATTATTTGATAGTTTTACTTTGCAAGAAATATTCATAAAATAAGAAAACTGTATAAACCTATAAAGAAGCAGTCTATCAGTAGCAAACGAATTCAAAATAAGTTTTTTTATCGTAAAGTATTTTAGTAATTTGACTATTATAAATTTTTGAAATCATACATGGAATTTTATTTTATATTTCTTAGAAGTCGTAATTTTTTAAGACAGTTCTGTAACCGATTTCAATGATATTTGTAGCATCCTTTCATTTGGTCTAAAACGAAAGGATAAAAAAGAATGTCTTTTTGGTCGGTAATAATTTCCGAAATATTCCACATTTCCATAGCAAAAATTCTTTTACTTCTGTACTATGCACTTTAAGAAGTGCCACGTTAAATTGAATATCATTTTAAGAATTTTGTTTTGTAATACTTGTAATTTGTTTAAATGAGTCTTTGCGTATTGAGACCAGATCGGAGCAGCATAGAGCAGCCCGTTCAATTTCCATCCCATTTAATTTAAATTTGCAATTTGGCAGGTATTGCGCGCTTCGTGTGCGAGCAAAAAATATGGCTTGGCTTATATCAAGCCCTAGTTGCAGTTTCCAGCAAATATAAAGACCATTTTCATGTAAACAAAAGACAGTAGTGTCATCTGCAAAAATTAATGATAAACAGTTTTCTATTTTCAGAAAATCCACCGTACAGGACCGGGCCTAGAACTGAATCTTGAGGGACTCCCACGGTAATTTGGAGTTCATTGGAAGACACAGTTACGAGCTGTTTATTTCAAATAAATGTTATTTATTCAAATCTGATTCTGATCTATTATGTAACATTTATGTTTTGTGTTTAAGCACCTTTAATGAATCATATACGCATAATTTCACAAACAATATACGCATGTATTAAGCTTAAAAAGGAAGTCGAGCAGTGATAAAATGTTCCTCAAAAGTATGGCTTAAAGAAAACAGGCTATGGTAAACACCTCTTTTTAATTCAGCGAAAGTAAAATTGCGGCATTGCACAAAGTCGTCTAAGCTCATTCGTATGCGTACAAACTGCATATTAGACCAATCGAATTTTAGAAGCGTGAAATGACCCCCATGGGGCGATCCCCTTTTCAAGTGAACGTACTCAAACTAAAGTGGTGCCTTCTAAGGGCATTTTATCTTGGTTGTTGTTTCTCTCCGCTGAACACAAAAACCCCCGGTTGTTGGTAACATAAATGCGCAAAATTGCTAATTATTTACTACAATGCATTTCGTGCTATTTATATTACAGGATATGCATACGAGAAATGATTTATGCAAGAGTAGCACACCTAAAGTTTAATATAGGTACATTTATAAAATTGTGCATAGTTTAGTGAGTCCAGGCGAATGTTCGCTATCACACATGTGAACGCCCGTCTTAAAAGCGCCCCATTATAATGGGTATGGAACATGTGAAACGACAAGTTTTATGATTTATGTTATGATATAGAAAATTGCTATTACTTAGCATTCATTGATTTCGTACTTGATACTCAATTGATGTAGGTTTAAGCGCTTGCCGCCATTATTCATTGAAAAATTTTCCATTTAGGAGCTGCACCACGATTAGTTTCTCATATTTCAAAGATTGCATACGGTAGAGTGAAAGGGGTTAGGATAATGCATTCAATTTGATTTGTCAACAGTACGATTTTGTCTTAAATAGTTTGAAATTCGTTCATGTTCATCGACTGCGTGTGCCTCTCTTAATCGCGCCTCGCAATATCGAAAAGAAACGACGTACAAGATCAGGTCTACATTTGCGTAATTTATATGAATTGGTCTCGGTGTTTCAATCAAGAGTTTGTGATTTATTTATTATGTTATCAACAGTTATGTCTTGTATGGCATAAAAGATGGATTTCTGATTGTATACGATATTTGGCATGCGACAAATTTCCAGAAAAACTTCACAATTTTCTGGGTTCGGACAAAGTTGTTCAATATTCTGAGAGAAAGGTGCCTGTATTAAATCACTTGTTATTAATACCAAAATTTGTTTTACTGGATTGCATGAAATTCTCAAAAAAGGAACCTCTATGGACTTGTCCATTTTCTTATTACCTTGAAAAGATAATAAACTTTTTTCTAATTGTCTTTCTCTTAAGTATAGTTCTAATCTTAAATTATATTTAAATCATCAATTAAATTGTTTAAACTTTGTATCCATCTCTACCATATGATCTAGATCTGGGTAATATTTAAAACAAAATGTAATTTAAAAATTCTCACCTAAAACTTTATTACGTTATCTTACGAAAATGTTGCGTTCTTCGATAAATCTGAAATCAAAAATATTAGAAATTAGTTTAGCAATTATTTTATTATGAATTAGAATAAAAATTAGAATTAGAATTAGATTTACGAAAAATATTGGTAATGATTTAACTGTCGCGATATACAGAGTGTGTCACAAAAATAAGTTTATACATTACGAAATTTAATTTTATTTAATAACTAGCTGATTTACCTGGCTTCGTACGGCGCACATAAAGTTCAATAATTGGATCTAGCTAGTAATAAGCCTGTTGAACAAGCAGACAAACAGACACACAAAATCCAAAGTCCAGGGATCTAGTTTAATTTTGTTTTCACAATTTCTCTATGTGATAATTTTTCGTGCTTATGCTTTTTCTTTTAATATGCAAGAATTATACCCATTTTCTTTTATCAGCGTTTTACCACGACCCATATTTGCTACGATGTAATAAAAATTGGGGTAACTCTCACAAATAAAAGCAGCAATAATTATTAATTTGAATGCACCTTCACCCTATGAATTTTTAAAACAGATTAGTGAGGATAATCAAGGGTGCCTTTTCAAATGGCCTGAAAATTAAAAAATGGGAATGTTTTTTAATTTCCTATTCCGCCATCAGATAGCATAGTAACAAGAGGTATGAAATGCTGTAGTAAATAAATAGTAATCCAATAAGTAGTTCCATGGCATTATGACTTACGTGAAAATTTCAAGTTAGGATAATCAAGTGTCCCGCAGTGTACTTCGTATATAGAAAAACGATTGTAATTTTTACAAAGTTAGTTAATTATTAATTATTTTATTTTAGGGGCCTCTGATAGTTCAGTTGTTAGCGCGCTGTCCTACCGTCCCAGAGGCTGTGGGTTCGAATCCCACGAATAACCATGGTCTCCTGCGCTACGTGGTAACACAATGGGCCAAAATTGGCCTAAGTGTGCCTTTCTAGGCAGCCACAGTAACCTACCCTACCCTACCCTAGTTAATTATTTTCCCAGTGTACCTCGTATTGTTAGTTTGCTATCTAACCAATTGCAATTGCAATAATTTAAATAAATTACGCGAACTACATATGAAGGGCCCTTGGTAATTTTTGGTTTGTTGCTTATCATTTTACTTTGATTTTATCGTAAAATTTATTGCGGAACCGTTTTTTAATTACGCACCCGGTAAGGTGTATTTTAAAAAACAAATTTGGTAGTTAACTGGTTAACAAATAAGTTTTCTAGAAATCATTCAAAAGAACCATGTTCGAATTCGGCTAAAATGAAAAGAATAAGTTGACCAATCGCTTTCATATTAAAACCCCGAAAGAGGTGTTTCATCTATACCCTAAATTATCATAAATTCCCACTCATTCATGCGCGAAAGTGTTGCTATTTATCGTAGAGGCTGGCTACTGTCCACATTCATTAAATTGAATGTCCAAAAATAAAATTATTTCATCCTTCCACGAGCCGCAACACAAGTAAACAAGGCGCAACGTGATTAGCAATAAAATGGTGAAACTGATCAAAACAGTGATACCCGCAGACCTCCCAAGTCTCAGTGAGTTATGCGACTAATAATCGTTAAGCCAAGAATTATGAATATTAGATTGATAAAAATTCCCCTAATCGAATACCAATTACGGCGATGTGTTTTGGCGCAATGTCTGAAGTAGCGGTGATGGTGAAACAGATGCAACTGAAAAAGAGCCAATTAATAAACAAGACAGAGCCGCGTGGGCGGGTTGATTACCCTCTAACAAAATGCCCCACAGACACACCAACGAAAAGTATTGATCATCGCGTAGATCAATTAATTTGATGGTTATTTATGTATTCTGGACGATCGATTTAATCAATGGTGCAGGATTCTTCGGGATTGCTTGAAGAAAGCTGCTTTGCTAATTCTTAAGAGAGGGGGAAGAGGTTAATATAATTCGATCTTCGATCGATCGCTTCGCTTATTGGGAATTCGAAATTGGCTGGAATGTGGTTTAATCCATTCTTGGTTGAAAGCCGACGAAGGAGGCCCAAAAGTAATTAGAAATTTTCCGCATTTCTGTTTTCATTTTACCGGATTGAATGAATCGCGCAGACATACTGTGGGAGTGAGACGATCTTTCAGAGTCTATTTTTTTGCATAACGAATTAATTGAAATTTTGTGCAAGTTAATTTTTGCTAATGCATTGAAAGGAAGTGATGCTAATTAATAATTTTCATTCTATTCCTGTTTTTTTTTTGTTTTCAAAATACAATAAAAATAAATAATATTTTGACGATTAAAATGAAAAATTTTAAGCAATTAAATAACTGCTCAAATTTTCAAATAATCTCACAAGACAATTGGAAAAATAATTCGGGTGTTCAATCAGAAAACATCCGCGTATAAATCCAATTGCATGAGGATTGTAAACATGAACGCGTTACGAAAACAAATCCATTCGTAAGCTGAATATAAAAAAAATAATGGAATTATATCAAAATCATGCTCTAAAACCACAAGATTCTGAAATTCAGTACTCTGGACTGATGAATCCATGATTCGGGATACAAGCAACCTCGTCATTCGTCGAGGTTTTAAATAGTCACAGATTTTTTAAATTGCTTATATCTTTTCCCATGCCAAAAAGGTGTGTTCAATAAATCCGGATATATCATAAATCAGGAGAAGAATGTGGTTAATTGATGAATATGCGAAAGTATTCGATTTATTGAAAATCCATTCCTATGTAGGATTTCAGTGGCCAGTACTTGGATGAAAGATTTAATTTAATTTCTTGTTCCACTTTGTTGTTTATAACCTCGCATAGTTGCATTGCTTTGAAAATCTATTGCCGGACTCTATCCTGGGGATATTATAAAAATGCATAAATGCATAAATGCAGCCTGCACACCTACAATACTCCAAATCTGTCAAATAATCCATCAACTGGCACAGAATTCTTTTTTGCACTCTACTCTGACACAGCTACTCGTTCCGTTTGGGGTCTTGGTCTTGGATGAAGCAAGTAATCACAAACTGTTTAGAAAATTGTAAAGAAAAACGAATATATTTCAGTTTTCTCGTGCTGTCTTACAGCCCACGGAAATATCTTTCCATGGCAAGGTAATTGTTACGGCTGGCGCCTTCACATATCACTTCATTACCGCGGGAAAGAAAATCAACGAGATAAAATTCAGTCTAGCATAGGTACATACGATCGTGCTAGTTTCCCTCAATTTCCGATAAAAAGTAATTTGATTGGAATCTATACCTTTTTGCAATTAAAATGGCTGATTGAACTCTTATAAAGTCATTATTTATGCTGTTTATAGACGAAAAAAAAAAAACTTTAAGTAGAATGCATGACAAATGCTCATAAGGTAGAACTAAAAGAACAGATAGTGCCAATTTTAAAAAAACACTACTTAGTGACTATAAACGACCGTATTATTTTGTAGGAATCTTGGTTAAAGCAAATTTCAATTTTTGCTTGTGAGTACCTGTCGAGGGCTGAATGGTATGAGGGTAGTAACGCGAACTTACAGCGCCCATCGAGGACATAAAAATCCGTTCGAATCGAATCAAATCGAATAGAGCTTACAAAACACCTTTTGAATAAGAATTCCTTAATAAAGTTTTTAATATTCTCCCAAAATTGTGCTAGTAACCTTTGACTTTAATTAATTTTTTCGATCCTTCGAAAGTTATAGAGCACGTATAGAAGAAATAGTCTGCAGGAAAGTGACTGAAAAAAAGGCTTGCAATAGTGAAGCAGTAACAGAAATCAGCAGAATGTAAAGAATACGACAGATCTAAATTACATCGAAAGTGGAACTGAGTTAGACTTAAATTAGACTAAAAAATGTTTACTAGAAAATATTTTTTTATTGAACGGCCCCCAAAAACTATAAAATAAAAAATTAATCCTCCAAAGAGATGATTAGATATATTTTGGAGAAGAAATACAAATATGTCCCTCTAGCAAGAAGTGGAAATTTTTAAATCTTTAAAAGATTTTAAAAAGCTTTCAATACCCCAAAAGACTATTATTAATTAATAGCAAAATTTATGATATAACTAGGAAATATATTCTAGAGTATTATTAAGTTTCTTTGAAGCTTCTAGATGTAGAATTAAAATTAAGGTACAGTTCTGCGCAGAAGCTTAAGACCATCTCGATTAGCGTTTTACCAACTGTATGGCACGTAGCGTTATCTTGCTGGAATTACATAGCACTGACATCAAGATCTTCCAATTACGTTTACAAAATGTTTATTATCATTCGTCTATAATGTCTCTGATTAATGGTTGCAGCACGACCTTGCCCATTTTAAAAAAGTACGGACCAATAACCTAACCGGACCATAAAGCACACCAGAAAGTATTTTTTTCTAGATGGAGTCGCTTCTATATAAGCGGTGGTTCCTGATTCTTTAAATTTACGAACAACAATACTAATTTGCTGTTCAGTTGGACATTTATGTCTTGGATAAGAATTAATTCATTTTTAAAATTGCCATACCTTCTATTTGTTAAGTGACATACAACATGAGTGCGTTTAATGAGCTATGTATGCAAAAATTGCGCGTAGACTTGAAAACTTTAACTCTTAACAATTTAAAAGACCCTCCACAGATTACAAGTACAATTAAAATAATTACGAATTAATTCTAATTATTAAGAATTTAAGTAATTATTCCTTAAACATTTAAATCTGAGCGCCTCAAGCTTTAATTTATAGTCATGCAAAGCTGTTCTTTAGTAATCCGAGTTTAGTAAAAAAAAAACTATAGACATCTCTTGAAATCTGAATTGATTGAATTGAATCATCGTTTTATGATTGATCTATATAAAAAATCGAAATAAAAAAGAAAACAGATTTATTTCAATATTCCGTTTAAGCTAAGGAACTGGCCTTTACTTTAAAGCCTCATGATCGAATGAGCTTGATAAAGTGAAAAAGTTAGTCCAATAACTAACATGACACTTCCTCATAGCTCAGCGATCAGCAGAGCCGTGCTAAGACTCCTTTGTCTCCCCGATGCGGCTCAAAGAGGCTGATCGGCGGATTGCCCACACTCACCGCGTTCCGGATCGTCGACGTTGTGCCTCCTAAGATCAGAATCCCATAAGCAATGTCCGATGTCTAATTGATTTCAAATTGTAGATCGCTTCAATTTTTTTCCCCCTCCCCTCCCCTGTTCGGCTTAACTCCAACAATTTTCAGGTTGGCGCTTTAGTTCTTTGCCGCCAAGGAAAATTTACCAAGAGGCGGACATTTATCAGCAGCCCCGGAGGTAAACTTGGTACTGGAAATAGAAATAAGATCGGATCGAGTTCGGATGCATCCCATAAACGACACCGAGGAAGTTGCCGGCTGCAATGAGACGAATTTCTGAATTGAACAAAAACTCTGGAGCTCCGAGCACGGCCGACACGATCACTTGATTAATTATAGTTTTCAAGCAAAATGCCTATTTATAGAGGCGAAATACTCCTCAGAGTAAGAGACTCCGCTCGAATTCGGTTCGAGCATCGTGCGCATATTCCACACCCTCCTCCCCTACTGAAGACCGATCGTCATCGATTGTGCGACTGCGCCATCGATTTAAGATGCAAGATCGGCACAGATTCGCGCACAATTTATGACAACCATATGGCAACCCATTGCACGACGAGGGGAATTCCAAACCTGGCAGAAAAGCGCGGCTCCTCGTGTTACCTGATCGATAAATCATAATTCTAGCAACTAATTAATTACAGAGATCATGCCGTGTGGGAACTTTCTTAATTAAAAAAAAAAAAGAGACACGCAAGATAAAGCTCGATCTGTAGATGATGGCTGATGACAGGGCATCATCATCTCTTAATGCGGCCAATAAACTTCAATGTTCGTTTTCGTCTTAAATAATAATTCGCTATTATTTTTTTGCATATCCCTCTCTACCCTAGATTTTAATTAACCGTATTCGCTCCTGAATAGACCGGTATTCGTCACCTGCTGAGAAATTATCCATCTGAGATTTCTTGAATGGTATCGAGTGTGATAATTTTTTTCTGAAAATGGTCAGGAATTTGAGCAGAATCAGTGGAGATTTAACAAATTACGCACCGGTGGAATTGCTCGACTTCTTTAGAGTGATTAGCTTGAAATTTTTTCTTTTACATTTTTAGTATTACAAGTGATCACTATTGTAATATACCATGGTTGTCACTAGTAATGCCTAACTATGCAGTTTAACTGGTCTAATACATTCTAATCAAGTATCACTAGCTACAAAGTAGGAATGATGCTTAGCATGACGAATAGCTTAACTTACTTTTGGCATTGGTTATTTTAAATGGAATTGCGAATTCAATTTCCTTATACTGAAATTGGAGTGCAATATTTGGTAGAGTATTATCTAGATCTATAGAGACTATTCTTAGAATTAAAAAAAAAACAATGACATATGATCGTATTCTTTAAGATCATTGTCATTACTATTATAACTTTTAGCGTTTACAATAATATTTCATAATCAAGGGTAATTTGCAGTAAACTGGCTTTTATAAACGATTAAATTTATTGAAATTTTATTGTATTAATTCTCCTTTATCTATAACCGCTGTAACGCTTTCTATTAGTTGTTTTTCGCTATTTTACATGAATTTCAGATACCTTTAACGCTTTTCTTGCTGAATCTACTAAGCTAAGCTTTTGTGGACCTGTATTATGATAGGTAAAATTAAATATAAATTTTTCTTAGCTTCAAAATAATCAATGAGTACGAGATACAGATTACGGAAATGCACACGAATAACTCAAAACTCATTTCCGACTCGTGTACTCGTTACGTGAGTAGTTGGTTTTGTAATTATCGTACAGGCACATGAGTAATAATTCAAACTTTAAGAGATTGCATAGGTTTTGAAAACTCAAAAAATCAGGTTTTGCAATATTTTTTTATATAATACCATGAGAGAAATATTTGCTGAAAGCTTCAAGGTAATTCGAGCAAAACTGAGAGACTTTTAAAACTTCTCCTAAACTTTAAACGCGTTTTTCTCAATTAAGCATTTTTTCAGAGTCGGTATAAGAAATATATTTCAAAAACGAATCTTTTAATCATTCTGAAATGTCGCATAGTAATTTTAAATTGCATTTATTATTGATTGCATGCATGATTTTTATTTTCGTCATTTCACAAGCTAAAACGTGGTCAAATTATTGCCGTAAAGTGAAATTTTTGCTCTAAAAACTACCAAAAATTCAAAATTTAAATACTTTATTTGGATATTACTCGATCCACTAACAGAAAACGTATGTTTATTTAAAATATAATAATAATAAATATTCCAAACCCTCAAAATCCCTATAACCCCTTAAAATCATTCATTTGAATGTGTACGCGACACTATGAAGATATCGCACACTCATGAGCGCATGTAAAATTTCTTTTTGCTGTACAAAGTGCGCAAAAGATTGTATTACTGATTATTTTCTGCTTTCTTCCCTTCAGCAGCGATTACATCCCTACTCTATAATCTGAAATGCAATCATAAGCTATGAGTGGTTGGCGGTTTTCATATGCGCCCACGAATGAGTGGTTAGCAAAGCAAAATTTTGTGTACGCACATGAGTGAATGCTTTAAAATTTTGAATTTTTAACTCGTGTGCGCACATACAAATTTGTTATGCTCATTTCTCATGGGAGTGAGATGAAAAGAAACGAAAATTGCACATAAATCATGTACGCGTGCGCTTTTGTCGCACACAATTTACCACTACCCGCGAGCTTGCATTTCTGTACGATAGTACGGATATTAGGAAATCGAAGCATTTTACCAAACGCGGTAATGGATGAGTTCATAAAATAATGGAGTATGGGAAAAATGGAATATACATAAATGACGGTTAATTTGTTATTGAGTTTAATCTAAATCAAAAGTGGCGTTGATTTCTAATTTTATTTATTTATTTTTTGATTTTATATGGAATGACTATAAAATAATTTTAAATTGTAGGTTGCTACTTTCAAAAACTTTGAATTAAAATCGAAGTAACGACTGGGGACATGTCCTTGTAAGCTGAAATGTTTCGTTAGAGTTTTAATACTTTGCGACATTTTGCAAATTATTCGTTTGGCAATAAAATTAATTGTTCCATTCCATACAGCACTGTCCCAACTTACAGACATCAGTCATCATTAGGACTAATAAAGATCTTATCCACCTAATGGACTCTTGCTGCATAAATCCAGTAATTCCAAAGTAATAACTCAGATGCGTTCGCCGATAAGAGAGTTCAATTGCTTTTCAGAAAAAAAATAATAATAAATAAAGAAACACTCGTCGACTGAGACCAATGAATAACACATGTTTTGAGTACAATGGGAGACGACTTGGTCTCGACTCTACTCGCCATCGGTTTGAACCATTCATACAGCCCCCAAGGTTTATCTTAATTTTATTTTTCAAAAAGGTCTTCACAGGGCGAACTATAAAAATTCCTCGTCTTCTTGCAAGTTCTATGCGTAGGCAGCAAGGTCACCGGCAGTTGTTCATTAACCGAAGGACCCATTCAACCGCCATAAAAAGACACATCTTCAGAGATGGTCGAAGCTTTCCAGTGCCAATTGGGATAGCAAAATAAATGGGTTATTTTCCCATTCGTCGAGGAGGAGGAGGCCTGCAATAAGGTTGAAAGGTGGTCTGCGCGCATTGCTCGAACCAAGCAACAGTAACGCAACGCACTAACAAAACACTGTCGATTACCTTTTAAAGTTTGTGATTAATTGCCTGGCATTTTAAGTGCACAATGAATAAACGATTTGTTTCCAATTTGCCTGACTCAAAAATTGTACGCAAAATGCATACGTTTGGTTTTTGGGTGCGTTGTTGTCGTTTTTGCGAAGGTTCTTCGGATGGCAGCCCACATTTTGTTAGAAACTTTATTGCTAATGACTCCCCAACGTAATGAGAAGTTGTGGGACGTGTGCGTACTCTTCAGGAGAAATTGTTGGTGCTTGAAATCGGTATGGAAAACACTTTGAAATATTTTTACATAGGCCTGCTTCAAATTATGGTTTCTTTCTTCCATTTGGGGCCGTCTTGTTAATGATCATCAGACCTCCAGTGGCAGCTGAGAGGTTTTGATGGATCACTTTATGTTATAAAAATCACTTCTAGATTAAGAAAAATCATTTGGTTAATTGAAAAGTAACCTTTGAAGAGGTTGTAATATGATTAAGTATATTTTTTTTAATCTAAATCATAGCAATTTTAAAATATTTTTAACCAGAAAATATATTTTCTCTATCGTTCTATTAGCAGGATATAATCAAAGAAGATACCAGTTAAGGGTTCTGGCAAGAACTCAGCTCAGTAAGAGAACCTAGGATATAAAAAGGGATAATTAAAGGGTACTAAATCTTGCAAAGAGAAATATTAATTAATTACACAATAGTTAAAATATGAAATACTACCTATCATTACAGAGGCCCTATTATTGAAAACACTCCAATCGAATCGAAATGAGCTTGCAAAAGCCTTTTTTGGATAACAATTCTTTAATAAAGTTTTCGTAAATTCTATCTAAATCTATCTCTTCGTTCTGGCTGCTACCGAATACAAATTACATAAAATTGAGTTTTTATTTAATTTTATCAAAAACTGGCAGCAAAATATCAAACTACATAAGACCATAACAAAGCCAATTCTTCACTTGAATTCTCAATAAATTAAAATTACTGTGAGAGTAATTTGAATTAAAGGAGCACGACTTTGAAGAAATAAACTAATTTAAATCACAGTTGGTACGGTAGAAGGTCGTATTGAAGAAATCCTGATTTCGAGCAGGTACCGAAATTTTAAATTTGCTAAACAATTCAAATGAATTAATAGTACCCTGAAAGCAGTTAAAAGCAAGGACAGTTCTGGAGTTGTATCGCCTCGTTGTTTCTAACGATTCAAGTGAAATAAGTTGAACGCCTTTGAGATCATACAGGGCTAGCATATTTAAATACTTCTTTAGCAAATTTGTAATATAGCAAACTATAGATATAGTTCCTAGACCATTATTTCCTCACAAATCGCTTTATTAACAATAAAAGTAATATGGTCTTCGAAGGAGAAAAATGAATCAAAAACAACCCTCAAATCGCTCATATTGTCAAGTGTAATTCGAGGATAATTATCCAACGAATACGTAAAGAAAGGACATACAAGTGCCTTTGTCCACATTTAATGGAACATTGTTAAAATCACACTATTTTCGAAAGGTATTCAAGTCAGTCTTTACAGTGTCACAAACACAGTCGTCAGATATTTTATACGAAAAAGTTTCATATCGTCTGTATAGCAAAGAATCAAGTTATTAACTTTCATCTAATACCATAGTATAAATTAACAAATAAAAAATTAAATATACATTTTTCGGTTAGTCGTTTGTGACAAACATCGAGGTAAATGAATAAGTGTACAATTTTTCGAATTTTTTAACTAATAATTAAACCAATGCCTAAAATAAAGCTGAACCTTGCGGAACACTAAAAAAAAGCGTCTTAAACTCTATGAATAGGACAATTAACCAAAATGTTATTAATCTATTTATACCAAGTGTTTTCACAATCAAAGGTATGTTAAAATGTTAAAATGGCACAGGTTAATTATCTCACGTTGATCGAGTCAAAAGCAATTTATGAAATTACTCTGTGGTCTAAGGAAGGGCTAGTACCGCACCATATTTTCTTGAAATTGCCTAAGCCCACATTTGGTGAATTTAATTAAGCGCCAAAAGAACTTTCACAGAGCCCACGCAATGAGCATCGCAATAAAATTTTATACATTTCTTTTCGCGCGATCATGTGAGTGCTGCGCGATACAAAAACTGAGGGATAGAGAGAGATCAATTAAATTAAATTGGGAATTCCCCTAATTACGGAGCGCCATCTCGGGTTCCGCATAGCAAGTCTACATCAAACTAAGCCAACGAGAGAACTACCAAAAATGGTTGACTTGCTTTCACCGTTGTAATTTTTGCGCATATAAAACAGACTCAGTCGCGCGAATTTCGCACGGCATGAAGCAGAAAAGATCGAAATCATGCTACAAGAGGCTGATCTTTGTGCGCCACCACCACACATCGCGTCTTAAAGCCCATCTGCTGCTCCGGATGCAGCCGATAGTGTGATTCTTTCCTTTCTGCCAATATATTTTGCCAAGAATCCATTTCTCCATTCGCGCAATGTAATCGTAAATTGCATAAAAAATAATGTAAGCGATCGCGAGTGCGAATGAAAATAGCCAGAACCACGCAAGTGTTACAACATTCGCGACAGAAAAACAAAAAATCTTCATTTCTTGGAGACACCTTTACCAGCGGGGTTCATAAATAAAAAATGATCATGCCTTGGCCAAATGAGGAGTTAACCACCGTCGCACGAAGTCACTGAATTTTGTTTTTTACTTCTGATCTGATCTTCGACTTCGATACGATCGAATAGCTTTTGTTTTCAAAGGGAAAGATATGCGCACGCAACGCAACTTTCCGGATACATTTTTGCTTAAGTGAAATTTGGTGCTTGAAGGTTTTACACCTTTACCTGATTTACACCCGTCTTTTTGTTAAGTCCAGGTAATTCTTCAATGTCCAACGTTGATTTGGATACCAAATCTTGTCTTGATTGTTTATTTCACAATAGTTTATTTGTAGATGGCAAAACAAAAAAAAAAAAAAACGGCGGCGACAATGCCTAACCGTCAGATAAAAACTGAATATGCCGAGTCCATTTAATTTGTTTGGGATTTTGCGAAAGGTAAAAGCTCGGCAGATTCGTGCTCAAGGCATTAGGTGATAAGCCCTCCTCATATCAGGTGTCACATGAAAATAACCTTTTTTTTGTTTGTTTGAATAGATACGGGCAATAAGATATTTACCTTTAAATTTTACGTAGCTTTGGCTGACGGCACGTTTGAGATGGGCTCAAAAGATTTCGCAAGGTAATGCATGCATAAATCATACCTCGCACTTAAAACTATTTGTTTGCTTTAAATTTATTTTAGAGAGAGAGAGGAAGAAAATACATGAGGCGCTAGCGAGGGCGAAGAAAGTGACTTTCATTCAAATATAACAAAAAAATCCTCATATTGCATAATGAGAGTATGATACTCATTTTTATTTTCCAAGAATAATACCAAGTATTTATTAAAGGGTCGTAAATTCATACAATATAACGAACGAATTACTAATTTAATACAATTTTAATGAAACTTTATAATAGCTAAATGTTCATAAGAATAATTTTTGATTTTATTTATGTAAAATACTGCAAAACAAGCTACATACATACTTCAAATTTGTCCAAAAGTAACTGAATAGTACTTGTACTCTGGTAACTCAGTTTTTAGCGCGCTGGACTATCGTCCCAGAGGCTGTGGGTTCGAATCCCACGTACAACTATGGTCTGCTGCGCTACGTGGTAATAAAATGGGCCAAAATTGACCTAAGTGTACTTTTCTAGGCAGCCGAAATAACCTAATTCTCGTATAACTAAATAGTAAACGATTTTCAAACTATTTTAAAAAGGCCAGTTTACAAGTTAAAGACATTTACATTTTCTTTTAACAAAGTTGTATAAAAATCGTCTCGCCGCACGGCGACACTACAAATTAGCGCATGGTTGGCGAAGCAAAGTCGCAGAAAAGGGTAATTTAATTATAAAATATTACTCTGCCACTGGTGTGCCATTTTTAGCACCGAAAACATATTCAAAACTGCGTTAGTCTAAACTGCAGTAGTATTCAGCAACTTTATGTACGATGCCACCAAAGATGACAAATTTATTTAGGTTCACAAATTAAATTAGTCGCAGACTCAACAGCAGGAGGGATCCTTCATTTTAGACTTGTGAGTTAATCAAAACGACGAGACGAACGTAAAAAGATTATTAAAAGTAAGGCCACAGTCGACAGACATAAGATTGGCTAACCATGGTCCACGCCAAGAGATAAGCAAAAGAAAGAAATAGGCGTTCCAGGGGCAGAAATTATGGATTCGTACGTGCCCGAGGTGTTCTTACAAGAGGTAAGAACTGGACAAATAAATTATTGTGAGGTGTTAAGAAGTGCAGCTACTGCGGTTACCTTTTTCTTCCCAACGCCCAGAAGTTCTGAGACACAATTAATGACCAGGGGACAGTGGTGAAGATGGTGACTGTGTGGACGGTGCCATCGTGTCAAGGGGCGGCAAGAAAATTTCCATAAAAAAATATTCTAGAAGTAGAAAGCCCACTACGCCACAACGAATCTTGAATATCTCCTGGAGGCCAAAACGGCAAGTTTTAACATTTTAACGAGCGAAATGGAATAGGCGTAAATTTGTTACCCAGCGAGAAGGCAGTTGTTGATCATTTATTTCTTTATTTATTTTTATTTCCTTCATGAATTTTACCTTAGACTTACTCTATGATGTTTAAGGACTGGCAATTTATGGGAATTATTTGGTACTTAGTGTCGCAACTTGGCATGTTATATTTTTTTTGTTACCTTGACCAACGCTTAAGTTTAAATCGTAACAGAAAATAAAAATTTTGAACTGATATAATCGCACTAGAATGAGACATGTTCAACATTTTTGCAAGCAGTTCTTCTAGTTTCTATTAATTAAGGGGTAATTTTCCTTTTAGACAAGTTAATTAATCGGAAAAAAGAGTTGCACTGTGCACATTAAATTATGTAAAAACCAGCAATTTGGTTCAACTCGTAAATATTCTGACAACATAAAAGAAAATGTTAAGTACACTTTAGTTGATCTAATTGTATTTTAAATTTATGGTAAAATTGTAAATTATTACGCAAACAAACATTACTAGACTTTTTGTAGTATAATTTCCATTTTTACGAGTATAACTTAGTTAGCTATTGAAATTATAGAGACATTAAACTGCTTCATTAATGATTTGAATTTTAACGTTTTCATAGATTATTTAAATTTAACATTTTATTTTCGTAACCGTAGTATTGGAGGGTTTTTTTCTTCTCAAGGGAATAGTCCATTGGAGTAAGAATTCAAAAAAAGAGTACTTTAACTCCATATAAGGAATAATGTGTTAAATTTCAATGATAGTAAACCAATTGCTAAGAAATTTCTTGATAACGCGGAAATTGCTCAAGAAATCACAAAAAAAAAATTAATAGTCATTGCTAACCGTAGGCGTGCTCATTTCAAATAAATGGCAAACAGGCTACCAACCATAAAACCGACATAAAACTGTCTATAAGTTCCCAGCAATCTAGTTGCTGATAAAATCTTAAATTATCATCAAAAATCAATTAAGGATTTCGTGGAAGTAAGCAATGCCTTAATTTGACGGATAATTAAGTCGTAAATTCCTGCAACTTGATTCCGATGAATTTTGGAATTGAATTGAGAAAATAAATAAATAAAAAAAAAAAATAAAAATATTGAAGAAGTCAACTTGCGGTATGGGCAAGATTTTAGCGGACGATGTCCTCAAACGGCTTCATCAAAAAGCAAAACCGTCTTTGAGTCGCGACATGAATTATTCTGGTGGGCAGAAAAAATGAGTGATAAAGTTTTAAATTCATCAAACCGCCAAATGAGGTAGTGCGCTTAAAACACTAGAGTAAATCAAAAGAGTCATAGTAGGATATCTTGTACTATAGAAAATCTGGTAGCCGATGGCATGCTTTTACTATGGTAACTTGAAAAATCACGTTCGCTTTGCCACTCTATCACGTCAAGGAAGGAAAAGTCGTTGAAAGCGGAAAATTTGTAATTCAAAATTTTCATTAAAATCGCTGCATTAAATTTATATGACACCTTTCGTCAGACCGTCTCGTCAGAAATGTCTAGCCGGCTGAATATCTAAAATCTGTTCGAGACAACTTTAAGACTAACAATAAGAAATAATCAAAGTTTTAAGACCGCTGAAGAATTTTAAGGTGATAGGTGTGCACATATGACTTCGTTTTGTCAAACTTTTGTCGCGAGTCTGGAACGCCGGAAGCACGACCAGACCAGACAGTGATATTTACGTGCGACTTAAAATCAAAAGAGAAATTTTCATTTACTCTAGCTAAATTCCTGACAAATAACCGAATAACAAAATATTGTAGAGGCATTGTCTTAAAGTCAGGCAAACTCTGACGGAAATCTTAAATGAGGGTTTCACGTTAATGGTGTGATCCAGCTAGACACCTGGTAAAGTCACTTTTGCACTATGGTGCATATCTTGACGATGTAGATTTTGATTGATTATCCACATATCGAGCAATGTAAAGTTTCACACTAATTTTAGACAGCCACTTTTACTTTGCCTAATTGCTGAGATCCGACAACGTAAGGAGAATAATGAATTTGTTATATAACAACATATTCCCTATGCTATCTACTTATGAGCAAATCTTGAAATAGCCTTCCCGAAAACGCCTTTAACGATTTTTATGAATTTTGCATAATAGGGAAATACATCATCACAGTGCACGAAATTCCGATAAAATCACATTGAAATATTGGATTAGTAATATTAGACCAGATGTTAAAGCAATATAAATTGTCAGGATTGTATAAATTTATACAACACAAAATTAACAATTTAACAAAATTTACATCATCGTAATCCGATGCGAAATTCCTATAAAATTAAGAGGAGTATTATAAACAGCTAGCAAAATGAAGTAAAAATACTTCCTTATTTGTTAAATTATTGTTATTGCTATTTTGCGTGACTACCATTATTAGTTATTAGTTCGAAAAATCTTTTTGGCATAGATTCCACTAAAACTTTTAATTTAAATCTTTAGCCGAATTATGCTGCTTCCCTCTACTGTAAATTTACTGAAACTAGAATTCCCCATAGATTTTCTAGTAGTAGTAATAGTCTCTTTATTTGTTCAATTGTAATTTAGAAACATGAATTCAAAAAACTGAGTGTTTGCCCTCATTAATTAAATTTTCTATAGGGTTTACTTCTAGCAGGCCAGTATAAAATAGTTATATTTTTGGCAGCAAAAAAACAACTCTACTAATATAGAAATATGGACAGCAGCATTATCTTGCTGAAAAATAAAATTTTTGCCGCATTACTCTTCGACTTTTTCAATTGCCCGTCCCGTCAACCGTCCCTACAAGCTTTCTGCAATCTTTCTTGCCTAAGCCAAGTAGAAGTTTTGCATTGTTACTGCCTGGACGACCAATGAACCATTTAGTGAATTTACAGGTTGATATACTGGACCATCTCTGACCATGTATTGAGTCCATGGATCTAGTTATCCAATTTTTCAACATTATTGTATTATAATAATACATTTATTTATTTCGTCTTTACGATTTCTACATTCAATTTAAATCAAAACATTTTGAAGTGTTTCTTTTAAAAATTAATTTTATTTAAAGGTATTCTTTTGCATCTGTTGGTTTTTTAGACGATATTTCATTTAATGATTGATTTATTTTTCTCACTTTTACAGCTTTACATTGAGTATCTGATTACTATTTTATATTTTCCCATAGCTCTAACTTCAAGAAATCCAATTAATGATAAATGCATTCATTTAAAATAATAAATGCATTATTAAAAACTCCTACACAAACTCTAAATAACTGCGAGTCAAAAGTTCTCTAAATATGTATTACGTATATAAATAAAATACTAAGTGCATTTTAAAATGAGTTAAATGATATAAATTGCAGCATTGTTACCCACATCACAATATTGTAATTTATTTCTTTGGACAGAATTTTTAATATCGCACTCTTCCGCAAAGTTGTTTTGGGCGTGTAGTGTCATAACTTGTCACGTTTCCCACTAAGAATTCTATTTGAGCAGGCTCTAGCAAATAATTTATTGGCAAATTTTCCATTTAAAGGCTTCTAGAGGATTTGTGTCATTCTAATTGGATTAAGAAAAACTTGAATATTTATTTTTATTTGGGGGCTACCACCAAAGAACTATTGAGACTTAATAACGATAATCTGTGAAGGCCTTTCTTAGTAAATTGTGTCTTTAAACAAACATATTTCATTTAAGTATTATAAAACTTTTAATAATTGCAGGATTATACCAGGCACTATCCTCAATTAAGAAATTTGTTATTTTTGTTATTTTATTTTGCAAAGTCTATGCATTACCATCATAAGGCACCTTTAAGGCTTTGACATGATAAAGAAACATAATAATAGACAATAACACTAATAAAGTTACATGATTTACATATGGTAACCAAGCTTTGAGCTTGGAATTGAATGGAACGATGATTGCTAATACCGACCTTTTAAACAAATTTATTTTCATCATACCCCCCCAAAGGAATGAAGTGGCCGAGATTTACAACATCTAATAATTTCAAAATCAGCATAGGCTCCGGGCAACGCATGTTCAACTTCGCAGTAATCTCGCTGAAGGGAATGAATCAAATAGAAATTTATGGGAACTTGGTAGAGAATATCCCGGCCAGGTACATAAATTCTCATGAAATGCTCTGGACATACGTAGTACGCCTTGGCGCTTGTTTAACGTATGCAAAACAACTTGGAAATTTCTTAAACGAACTAGCGAAAAGTTGAAATTATTTTTGCGCTACTCCTAAAAGTAATATTAAAACGAACCCAAATATCAATTGTTTGAGTTTTGTGATAAACGTCTTCATACTATTTTAATTAATTCTCAGCCAATTGGAACAATTTCTTCTTTCTCACATTATGCAACCAAAGATTTATGTTGTCTACTATAAAAGCTAAAACTTAATTTACTTATTTATTAATAAACCTGAGTAAATATTGGGAAAAGGTAACATAAATCTTTATTCTCTATCACATAAATAGCTTAAAGAGAGGGTTTCTCCTTTACGAGTTATAATTAGGGCTTATTTCTTAAAAAATTAAACTGAGTACAAAATACTTTTGGTCAGTATATGAAAAATTCTTTGAAATAAATTTGTAATATACACGAAATCATTTGATTTGCGAAAATATATTCAATACCAATTTACTAATACCACATTTGTAACATTTTTTTAAATTTTTTACTGATATTGATAAAGTTTTATTCGATTTCAGTAAAAATGTATGTGGCATCGTTCGATTGCTTTTTTCATCAGAACAAAAATTGCTCGAGAAGGCATCGACGGCATGGGCTGCGAGTAGCTCAGTTGGTTAGAGCAGTGAAGTGCCAATTTGAGGGTGATAGGTTCGAGTTCTGTCCGGTGATCAAAATCGTTTCCATATCCATCAAATGATTTACTATAGGTATATCACCTATTTATGGTTAATTCAGTAAAATAATTTTACTAACTCATCATAATTTTGCAGTATTTATTTTCACATTTTTACGATTTTAGGAAAAAAGCATTAAATCAATTTTATCAAATCTTCTTTCGGTACAGAAGTTGAAACATGTGGTCTATGATGAAATTAAATTAAACGAACCTAAGGAGACATAAAAAGTGAAAAACTTACTTAAACTTTTAAAATTGTTGATTTTGAATTAAGTACCACTTTGAAAAACAAATTCATTGTTAAATACTAAAATAGTAAAAATGTTTTCAATTTTAAGTTGTATTTTCTCTTAAAAATTCTGCGATTATGAGTGCGCCTTATTTTCTTTAAAAATATCAACTACCTAAACTTATCTAAAAATCCTGTCAAATTTAAAACCTGTGAATATCACCTAGATTTTAGCCTGACTGTCAGAATTTGTCTCTAAAGTGCAGTTTACCATGGCTCTTTAAACTCATGAGTTGCATGACATTGGTGGGAAAATTAATTTCAGGTTGATTCGCAGAGAACAAGTAATCACAATCGATTAATAGCCATCCCACGGAAACTTATTACCTCGCCTAGCGGCAAGTGTTCGATTGATGCGATTAACCGTGCTTAATGAAGTTCTCTCTCAGCTGTGCGCTCAAAGCGATTTAATTTCTATCGGTTTATGTAAATCACAAAATCATTTTGCTAGGTAATTAGGCCAGTTGCGCACAGTAAAATGCATATGTAGTTTAAATGAGGAAAAGCGCTATTTTAAGTGATTAACAATTATTACCTGGACAAATTATTATTGTGTGATCTGCGATACAAGGCTCAATAAATAAAGTTTTGCATCGTACCGATCAGGTGTTAGTGAAAAATAAAATTTAATATTATCAACAGAACTTGAAGAGTTTTCGCAGATTAAAATTTAAATAATATTAAGATTGTGATAAAAACATATTTATAAAATAAGATTCTTACAAAAATGTTATTTCAATTAATTGATGTTAGTTTTACATTTTGAGGCTTACGGAGTAAAGTAGAGGAAACTATAATGGACAAGAATACCACCGAAATTAATCAACCTTTGGTGACAGAGGGCTAGGCATTCGCAGAGTACCTTTCTACCATTTCGAGGCAGTATCATCATCTGAGATGCCTATCTTTTTGAGGTGATATCTCGGAAGACAGTAGCGCATGTGTAGGCCCGTGATGATTTTCTATCCTGACATATCAAGCGAGATCAGGTTCGTCGCTTGTTGCCAAGAGGGCTTGATCAATTTTTTTGATTGTCGGAGTTAGGGCTGATTTATCTCGGAACAAGGTTTTCTGCTTTTTATCTTTATCCTTTAGGATGAAGTCCACCTACATAGGGCCTAACTAGGCCGCAGAGAAGTTCTGCTCCAATGAATGAAATTTCGCTTCCCTTCCTCGCGAACTTATCTGTCTTTTCATTGCCTGTTATCCAGGTTAGAGTGACCTTGTTGAGTACAGAAAGCTATTTCATTATATTTAAGCAGTTCAACACCAGCTTAGATGTAATGGAGAATCTCGTGAACGTTTTGAGCGCCGCTTGAATATCCGTTAAGACTTTTCTCCAGAATGGTTCTGGCGCAGATATCGATGACTAGATTCCAAGATTAAAAAAAGGGTTGGCACGACAAAATTGTTTAGCTATTTCCAAGAATTAAATTTCTTTAATCGCCTGCTCAATTTAGCTTAACAAGTATAATTGCTGAATTAAGTAGTCCTCTGTAAAAGCTGAATTCTTTAGTATCATATTTCTATTATTTAAAGAAATGTCTAGTGTACTAGCACAAATTAATTTAATAAAAATGCAATAACGAAGAGGAAATTACGAAAAATATACCCAGTTAAAAAATTTACAATTTTTCTTTAAATCCCAGTTATTACGTCGTTTTTCTACAATAGAAAATTAAACATTAATTTCGCGCGCGTGTCTTACTAAATAAACTTTGAGTGTGAATCGTAACCGAAGTCATCAAGTTGATTCAGGTGAATTGTACGCTTTTTCATACGCTGAATATTTAATATCGTTTTTTATTTTCTTATTATACGACGAAGACCTTCATACAACAATGAATTTCATTAAAATTCGTATAACAAAAAAAACGAGTAACTCCATCTCAGTAGTAATCAAAGAAAAGTGAAATTTAACTTTCCGCGAGCATCCGCACGTAACCAGAAGCGGCACAGTTTCAGTAAGCAGTTGATTAACCAGAGTTGAATAATCTCGGTAATTGCATCTTCCTACCGTAAGTACTTGATTATGCTGGAGGAGCAAAAACAACTTGTTTTCACTGTTGATGAACTATTTACACACTTCCGCGCACCACGAGACCTTTGATTAAGAAAAATGCAAAAGAAGTGAGCTCAGGTAGCTCACTGAATTGTCTGGGAATATGATAAAACACCAAACACTTAATAACTGACATTATTGTGATAAATTTTATTCAAATTGGGTGTAGCATCAATCGAAAAAAAATGTTTTACAAATGAAACGTGACAAAAAGATATGTCATATGAGTTTTTAAAAAATAAATAAACTGGTTTAAGAATAGTTCTTCAGGGGTTTAGTGATCAGAACTTGATCTTTCGATAGTACACTGATCACGGGGCTATTTGTCAACTAATTCTTATGTAAATTGATTCAGTTTTGAAATATTAAACGATAAATTTTATTAGTTTACGTCCGTCAGGTCAGGTGAAGTCGCGGGAGAGACTTTATTGAGGAATTTGCATGAAATATGTTTTCTTGCACTATCCAATTTACTTTACGGAACATAAGTCATAATGAAATCTTGCATGCACGCTTGAAAAAGCCTTTTAGGCCTGTCCAGATCTACTTAAGATATATCCAAGCTATTTGTAGCACTTTAATATTTTCTTGTCATCCCGCACTTAGTCGTATTGCAACGTTTATAATTTTTCCGATCTGATAGTGTTATCAGTGGAGGTCTTAAAACAGGAAAATTTGATTTATACTGAAACCAATGATCTAGTTTTGGATTTTTATTTAACGAAAATTGTTTCTAGTTAATTAGCGAGTACTGTATATGGTGAATGGATCGAATACGGCAATTATCTAAATTGGACTGACATCGTGCGGCCCAAAATTGGTCGACCGTATGTAACCTTTTCATTAAAGATTACCAATTTTTGCACGATGATTTTGAAATCATGGAAATATAGCGAAAATGTACGAATCCTTTTAGTTATAATCGCACAAATGAAATGATAATGATTCCACATAAAATGGATCAACACTTCTTGAGGTGCAATTTATGAGAGCTTCTCGTAAAAATAAAATATATCTCATAAGGCATTTAAGTGCTCTCTAAGTGAACATTTACCCACCTATTTCGGTTTTGTTTGATTTTATGATCTATCAAAAGGCAGAAGTGACAAATTAAATGTTGTCTTTCCTTGATTCTCGCAGTTTAGGAATACGTTTTCTGAACCAACGTAAACTAGATTATTTTAGTTACAAGTTAGGATTGAATTTGTTTTGATTTTTAAAGCTGTTTACTTTATTTAAATATTAATTTAGCCTTCGAGTATATCTATTTTAGTTTAACCTTTGAAATAGGTTTGCGATTGTCCAACAACTTTGTACACTAAGGTCATTAAAATCTGACATGTGTTGAGGGTTTTCAAACCAAAACGAACAGAGAATTTTAAGAAGTCTACTTGAACTTTAAATGACCCTGAATTTAAAATTACTTTTAAATATTATCCTGTAAAGCTTAGAGATTTTTTTATATACACTTTGGACCATAATTACTATAGCACCACGTTGTTTTTGCGTTTCCTAAAATTTTTGTAATAGCAAAATTGCGTATTTTTAAGAAAGCGCTGAGATTTTACCTATTGCCTCTATTATTTTTTATAAGCTCAAAAATTCAATGTAGCATACTGTTTACTAAATTCTTTATCATTTTGTCCATCAAGACCATTCCAGGCTGGTATCGTAGAATATTATCGGTTCTGCGCATACACTTTACGCAAAAGAACATCCCAACGATTGCCGCTGCTTTTTTTATGAAGTGGTAAGTACAGAGGGAATTATCCTACTGAAAAGTATATTCAGAATTCTCACTTCGCTTTAAAAAATGGTATCAAGTTATTTTGCAGAATGATAGTGTACTCTGCACTATTCATTCTTGCACTGGAAAAAGCAAACTCAAAAACGTTTGAATCTTAGGAAACGCGTTGTTTTTTCGAATTTTCGTTGCGTTGTACTTATAACTTATAACATATAAAACTTGGTGTAAGAGCAGCATATTTGAAAAGCTCTTGAAACTATCTATAATCTAAAAAGATTAGGTAGTAATAAAAATGAAAAATCACAAAATTGATTAATTAATCTAAAAAGATTAGGTATTAATAAAAAAGAATAATCACAAAATTGAATTCTTGACCCAATAAAAACCCAGAAAAACTCCTTAAAGGTAAGAATGCTTTTCATCCGAATCTTTGATTTTGCTACATCTGCTACGAATTCTTTAAATGGCAAGCAAAAACCAAAGAATGTTAATTACTTAAACAACTTTTTGTTGTATTATTTTGCAAATCACTGCGAATACCAGAATATGACGTAGTATAGACCAACGCCTAAACCTAAACCGGAATTAATTTAATCGAGTATCAAAATTACTTGTTCCAATTTCATTGTTTATTACTGAAAACAAAACATTCCTGTTAGTAATTCTAAAATATTCCAGGTCTTACATCAACTTCGGAAATTGGGAACATAACTTGCAATTAAATAATTTCAAATTGCCTGGCAAAGACCTTGATCTTGTCGATAATTTTTAAAATTGATCCTAACAAAACCAGCTCTACGATAGCGAATTTTATAATGCAAAATAGGCGTTCTATGATAAATTGTACTAAGTTGAAACAAAGTCAATAACAATTACGAATTTAACAGCAATCATACGCCCCCGCATCCCATGTTACCTAAACCTTGAATTTATTGCGTCACGACCGAATATACCTAAGGTGTTTACCTAACCCAATGAATGAATAAAATTAAAAAAAAAAAAAAAATATTTCAAGTCGTGTGTGAGCGATGCTCCAGGGTATCCATCCTCAGAGGATTTTTGTCAAAAATCACAGCATGAGGCCATAAACCACTAATCACAGGTATGCGACTGCGGCGGCGCCGTCAGCTTTTTTTTTTCTTACATCCGTAGGCTAATTGGCGATGCCTAGGTAATATAAAATACCATCATGCAGCTACCTGGATAAAATCCACTAAAATGGATGGTTTGGCGATGAAGCCTGAATTTTGTTTTCTGCAGCGATTGGGATTTAGCCCAACCGTAGAAGAAGACCGGGAGTACGTAACGCAACCAGTTTTCTTGAAACATTTATATTACCTTCCAAGGCTATCTCAACTGAGCCATGCTCAGCTCATAATTTCTATTTGCAAAGCTTTTATCATAAGTTTCTGTCATCTTAATGATTTATGCATGGAAGACTTTCATGGAAAATTGCCTCTCGTCGATCGTCCGGCGAGTATGGAGCATGGAGCAGCACATGCCGCCAGGCCATGATGGGGCACCAGGCGCCGAGGGCAGCATTCCAGTCCCAAAGACCTGACAACATGCTAAATATATCATTATCAACCTACACCTGGATAAATAATATTAAAACATAAAAAAAACAAGTATGCACTTAAGAGCAGCCTTTAATCGAACCTTTGGTCATTGCTAAAGAAAGCTCATTTAGCTTTAGCTCAATCTGCTTAAGAGTCTTACGACATTTGCCTTAATTTTTTTTTCAAGGAGGACTAACAACAAATTGGGCGTAGTAGAAAATAAAAAATTAAATGAAATCAAGCAGTCATAGTATGCAAAAACATTTAATCGATCGGAGGAAGATTTTCGGTGTATTTTGATCTGAAAATCATTTCGTAAGTGGCACTTGCAAATCTTTTCTTGTAACTTTTTACTATAGCAACAGTAGCCGCAATAACGTAACTTTAGAAAATTGATATTACGAAAATTTAAATCATTGATCTTATTACAAAAATACCTTCCACTCAAATTAGTCATGGAATTGGTAATTCAATTTAATCGATTCATGTTATTATTTTTAGAGGTACTACAGCAATAGTAAAAAACAAAATATTACACTATGAAATTTTAAATTTTATTTATTTATATGCTTTTTCGGACAACACCGAAATAATTTATTGTAGATATTCAAAAAATAAACAGTTTACTCATAGGCGTACCTTCTATGCGTAAAATTTTCTTGTGTTGTACGACTATAGCACCAATTTTATATTCCTTCGGTATTTGGTATTTTTCAAGACGAATTCGGTGGTTTGGGCTTATGATCTTAAAATTATATCTAGGTATAAAAGGTTTTATGAAATGCCGCCGGAAAGTATCTTAGTGAATAGTAAAACAAAAGGGAAGATTTTAGCGTACAGAAGGACTACAATGACACACAAATGCTAGGAAAATTAGTCGCTCACATATGGCAGTGATGAACTTTATGAGTAACCCAGAGGGTTTTGAAAGAAACAAAATAGGGGGACTCAGAAAAAAAATTTATGCAAAAAGTAATACTTTAAAGAGCTGCCGTCAACTTATGCTAAGTGAATGTAAATGGGGCACCATGTGCTCAAAGAAAATCCTGTGCCATAAAAGCTTAAGTGTATCCCTAAGGTCTTGCCTTATCATAAGATTGCTCGAGTTCGAGCGTGAAAACATGAATCAGGTAAATTCATTGTAAATTAAAACTTTCGAACTAAAAGTCCTTTTCCTTCTCCTTATTGCGTTCCCAAGTAATTTTCTCAGACGAGAAAAAGTTTAATTCGCTCGATCATGGCGTCTGTGGGTATCCAATTCAGACTGACGAAATTAGGCTTGTGCCCCGGATCAAACATTTTTTGGATTCGTCTTAGATTTATTAAGTAGGTGGCCATTAAATGCAATTAAATACATTATTAGCATTCCTAAACGTTATTTTTATAGCCACATTATAAATGTATTTAGAAAAAACCATTAGGTCATTTTAAAATTTGAAAAGAGCAACTTGCTTGGAGTGAAATTTTAACCATTATACCCTTTAAGGGTTAAAGAACACATCGATTCTATGCTGAAGATGTTTTATCTATCTCCAGTTTACCATTTTATGTAAAAATATCCTTAAAATCAATATATTGCCATTTACTACTTTAAACTCTTAAAGCTGTCATCCCAAAATATAATCAAAGATATTTTAACACTAGATTTAGGGACATATTCCTATGATTGATCTCTATATATTTTAAAAAGTATGTTTATAACAACTTTCTATTTGGAATGGGAAGCTTAAGACGTTAAAAATACATAAAAGACATATTCTTGTATTACTGCATCACTTAGAATTAATAAGTCAATGGAATTTTCTGTATTACGTTTAGACCAATTCTCATACTTCATCGTTTTGTATTTTGGATAATTTATGTTTTATACTCTGCTACGACTGCCTTAATGACCTTAATGACATAGCTAAATTCAAAAAGTAATGAAAATGAATTTAATGAAAAACAAAATTTTTGTTTATGTACATCAAAGCCTTTATAAGAATGGCACACATAAATAAAAATCGTATAGTACCCCATGGAGTTTAATAGAAAGCTACGACCGTACATAAAATTTTAACTATTGCCGTGTCGGACACCCACGGACGATCCGAACAAAACGGACGTCTTGCCATTGAATTAGATTTGAACTGTGTTTTAACCATAAATCATACCTTACCTAAGAACGCTCATTAAATCCAATAAATACTAATTAGCAAAGGTCTATAAGTCAGCATCAAATCGAATCCATTTATATGCCGCATATCATTGGTCGCGGCATGTTGCGGCTGGTGAGATGGGTAAAACACCAGCCAAAAGACCTATAAAAGATGAAAACCTGAATGCGGAACCACCTACGATCCCGCCGCATCTTGTGGCATTCCATAAAGACAAAAGTATAAATTTGAAATTAGTAACTGAAAATTTATGATCGCTAATGCAGACCCCAGATTATCTTAACAATCCTTGATAAGCGGGAAGTAAGCTAGAAGTCAGAAGCATAGCATAATTACGATCTCATCAATTGATCGTCAAAACGGGAAAACGCCTACAATATTGTCAAGTTGAAGAATCCTCAAAATTGATGATGGGACCGCAGATATACCAACAAAAGGCGCACTTTAAGATCGGTTGAATCTCTTTTACTTATTTTCTTCAATCAAAGCATCTTTGGAACTTTTGAATCTTTTATCCCGAACCGCAAATGATATGCAGATTGCCCTTGGTAGCAAAAGCAAAGCGATTTTCCTACTTTTTGATTGTCTACGTTTCCCTGACCGCGCTCAACTGCCATTCTCTATAATTTTCGAATTCAATTGAAGTCGAAGGGGTCAAGACTGAATTACGCAAGGCCTACAGAGATGTGCGCCCCCCAAAGTGCTTTTCGTTGTTTGCCTCGATCATTAATAGATCCGTCGATATCTTGTGGTGATCGTAAGATGTCGAACCGAACTTGTTCGGGACAAGAAAAGGGCGTTGACTTGCAACAACAATCTGTGGGCGGATGCTGCTCTGCTATTCAACCTTTGTTTACCTTTATGGCGCTTTATACCCTCACTTTTGGCGTTTTATCGCTCCTCTATGGCCACAAAGGAGGTGTTATGTCCCCAGGAAGAATTCTCATAGATATGGGATAAGTGGGAGTTTTAATATCAATCAATTTGTCGACGAGGCATAATAAAATCATTTAACCGTCTCACAGACCTACTGAGATTAAAAAAAATATTTTAGTATGCATATATCATAAAATAAGAACTTAAGCCTATCATTTGCAATATATTTTTTATTGAAAGAATTTTTTGGAGGAGCAATAACTTTGTAGAGATATAGTTTATGATATGCCTATGACTATTGAAGGGAAGCAACAAATGTTAACATTAAATTATATCCTTAAAAGATTAAAATTGGATGGATAAAAATTAAATGGGATGAAAAAAAATAAACCTTTAAGTCGCAAAGACGGTCTGAGTAAGACCTAAACCATATTAATCGCTAGAATCGATGTTTTTATTCACAAATATCGTTTGCAAGTAAAGAGTCGAGATTCTTATTAAAATTGACCAGATATCCCATTTTATATTATTAGCTGAGATTTTTTTATTTTCCTATCTGGTTCAGTTTAGGTAAGAAATTTTTCGTTGACTCGCATTTTGTAAAAAGTTACGTGTATAATACGTATATATGATTTTAAAATTTGGAAAAGTGCATTAAATTGTCATGATATTTGTTATGGGTAACTATGAATAAATTTCAATTCAGTGCAAAATCGCTTCATATCATAAAAATATTTTGGGCATTGACAATAAAATTAAACTGGCATTTCTTAAAAAGTTCCAACCAACTAAATTTTTATATAAGGCTTTATTTTGATGTTATAAATACAATATAAAAACTATTTGAAACTACATTTAATACGCATTCATATGCTTTCGGGGTCGCTGATTTCAAA
This sequence comes from Philonicus albiceps, assembly GCA_963969385.1. Classification (NCBI taxonomy): domain Eukaryota; kingdom Metazoa; phylum Arthropoda; class Insecta; order Diptera; family Asilidae; genus Philonicus; species Philonicus albiceps. Next base: position 30,091,993 of record OZ017776.1, read on the forward strand.
ATCCGAGATCAAAAATACAATCGCACAATTGAAAGCTACCAAACGACTGCCGTTTTAACAGCTGTTGGATATTTGACCCCAGATTCGTAATCAAAGAGCCCAAAACCCCCCAAGTATACATTTTGAAAAGAAAATTTTAAAAAGTTTCGACTAAAATAATATTTTTCGAAACCAAAAAGCATTTTGTTCATATTTGTCTATTTATAAAACTGCATAAAAACGTTCACATTGTGACATTGTGAATGGTTAGGTAAGCGGAAACATGAAAATAAAATCCGGGATTAATATGCAAACTTGAAAAAAGTTGTGGGGTAACGTGAATTAATTCTATGATTCTAAGGGTTAAGTGTTTATAAACAAAACTTTGCAAGAGGGAAGAAGTGGTATAATTAAGTTTTCTTTTATATTTTCTTAAAAATTATTAATTGTTTGGTAAAAGCGCATTGTTTGATTTAATTTTACTGGACTATTCAATTCTTATTATCCATAAATGTTAAGCTATTCTCTGTAATTTTTAAAAATGTTATTTCAGCTCCCATTATGGGAAACATTGCAACAATCAACATCTTGTTTTGGTTGGATAAACATCTATTAGGTGGTAAAATCTTTAAAAAAAAAACATATCAATGCCCATGGGACCAAAGCGTATAGAATATGTTCAAAAAGTCATACTTAAATAAAATCCAAATTAGGCGAAAATTGAGCAACAATTGAAATGCGGAAGAGAGTGATCTCTCCAGTTGACACTAAGTGATCCTTCGGGAGCAACTTAGTTGCACTGTCTCCAGCAAATTTCTTAGCATCGGAGAGATCGCTAAGTATCTGATTAAGCGAGGTGCCGCGAATCTGTGACAACCGCAAGCCTCCCTTATTGAGATCTGCAGACGTCAGCGTGAGCATCGTCTTGTTCATGTTTTGGTCCGCATATATCTCGTGTTCCGAAGGGGGGGCAACAGGCAACAAATGCACCGAGAGCAACATCATTTCAGTTGCAATGACAATCATGCGACAGGCAAAAACTGCTTTTACCTTAAAGGCCAAACATTATGTGAGCGAAGATCTTACTAAACGACTTGAGAAGTTGCCCGTGCAGCCAGCCGACTTCCTCCTTAAATCGCTATCGGACTCCGTCCAGTTTACCGTCTCGTTTTTTTGATATATTAGGAAGATACAGCTCTTTACCAATCCCAAACGGTTGTATATCGCTCTATCCAACTCTTTAGCCTCCCGCTACTGGAAGAAACTCCTTTCGGGGATTATATGCCTTAGAAAATACTCATTTCGGGTACCTTTTCGAGTTTTTCAATTATATTTTTTCATTGAACAACAACACCTGGAAAAAACAAATTCAGAATAGGAGAGAATAGTGAAAGCGGGAAATGAAATCATCCGCGGCATGCACCCAAGACTGCATATGCATAAAATGCTACCGGCGAACCTCAGAGCAACATTCTAAATTTGGTGCAACCACATGCTCGCCGTGCACTCTGAAACAATAGATGCAATTATTGTGCAATCGGCGGCGCGGCAGAAAATTCTGTTGAATGCATAACCTCTTTTACTCTTATCATCGCCGGCTGACTAAACGACGCTTAGTGCGAGGAGTATTGGTGAAAATTTATTGCCCCTTGATATGGATCTCGTTATTGTTCGCCGTTAATTTGACTAGTTTTGCGCGATACCCAGGTGGGAAAAATTAAGAAAATCGCTAAGCAGATCAAACAATGCAAAAGACCCACTATTAGAGCTGGTTATAACAAAGGCACAGAGATGCTCATTTTGTCTATTCATTTTTCAATTTTAGATTTTTGAAAGAAATAAAACTATAAGGTTTAAACAAAAATAGAGAGATTCTCTCCGACAAAAAAAATTAGATCCATAGATCATATTTGAACACAGATTATATCAGATATAGAAAGATTTGATTATATCTTTTTATAAGTTCATATATAACTTTTTTCTCGGGTCTATTGCTATTGAAATTTTATGATGCAAACAAACATTTGTAGTATAAAGCAAGAAATTTTAAATTTTAAATCAGTGACTTCAAAAGCCCCTTCGTAACGATATTTGTGAAATATTTCTATATTTTAGAATCACAATACCGACATTTCTAATTTTCAAAATATTGAAATTTTCTAAATTCAATTTAAGTTGATATAAACTATTACTTTTGTATATGTACGTATTGATTAATTATAGGATATATGCTGAAAAATGGCCCACTGAGCTGACGAGTGATATATTGTTGTAAAATTCAGCAAAGGAGTCCAGCTATGACAGCAGAGAATCCAGGAGCAGGGCAGCAAGGTAATTTATTATTAAACCTATCTATTATTAATATAAAATAACTTTTTCTTATTTTCTATGTCTAGTAGTCTAGTACTTATTAAAACAAATGTCCAACAAAAATAAAATCTACTTTTTGCGAAAATTATCTTCATTAAGATTTATTTATGTATATGGGTATTACTCGAAAAAGTACCGATTTTGACCAAGGAACAGAATTCGAACCTGTGACTGTTTAATTGGCTCTTCTCTGCTCGAACCAGCTAAGCTATCCGTGACCTTGATGCCGATGCCTTCTCGAACAATTTTTGTTCTAATCAGAAGTGCGATCGACTGATCCCATATGTATATAAATTTATAACTTTGAGGAATGCTTTTCTGGGAGGTAGTGTCTCATTTACATTAAAAAATAATTAACAAAATATGTTAATTTTTAAGGTTCTCGCTATTTTCTTAATTCTGTATCCATTAATCAATAGTAGCAAGCGTTAAAAAGATATAAATAAAAATAACTTCTATTGTTTCATGGTTCCAAGAGATAAGATTTATTTTTGTTTTTCTTAAACCCTATAATATATGGTACTTCCCAATTTAATGTCGTCATTCCGTGAACAATTCTTATTTCCAAACGATTTACATATAATACTTGTTTCAACATTACGTTTGAGCAAATTTTTTATTGGATGTGTATAATGCTGAACAGCTAATTATAAAATTATACAAATCTTACTAAAGTTTAGGTACGTTTTACTTTCAGATATGTAAGAGGTTTTTTTAATTATTGTACATATAGAATATATATATATAAAAAATTTCAATATCTCTAAAAATGGGTCATTGAAAATGCATTAAGATAATAAATCAATAATTTTATGGTGTTGTCTGAATAATAGAGGAACAAACCGATTGGCATAGATATTCAAAAATTTAGATATAAGAAAGAAATGATTATAAAATTTATGAATCTCGCAACGCCTACATAATTCTAAGAAGATAAATTTCTCAGTGGCTCGAAACGAATGATAAATCGGCAAACCGTTGGAGACATCTAAGTCAAGGAACATAGAGACGGCCTCTGGTTGCTCTATTGCTAAAGTTCGGTTCGATCGGAATCGATGGGCGGAAAGATATGTAAACAAAATGCAACAAACGTTTGGGGCACAGTTCGATAAATAAAACATGCGCGACACCAAGTTTGGGAAGTCTTCAAATGTTGCAAAAATGTTGTTATTAAATCCTAGATAAAAATCAATAGACCATGGATTTCACAATTGGACATAGTGCACTGATTGGACAAGAGTTTTACCATACAATACGTAAATATAATCTACAATTTAAAATCACAAAATCATTTAAATTCTTAACTTAACTTACCAGGTGACAAATGCAAAATCCTTTGCGACCACGCCCCAAAACCAAAGAGTGTTGGTGGAATTTTTTTTTTCTACTATTATCGTTACGAATGCAGGCCATTGGAAACAAATTACATGGCAGGAAAATTATCGCGATTTCATTTGTCTGTTACTTATTATCAGAGACATGTTGGACAACAATACACAAATGCTAGGCGTCAATTTTGCACCTCACCTGGCGAGCGCTCGCTCGAATACGCACCGTGTACCAATGTTACGAGTTGCCTTAACGACGCAGGTTAAAGTTCAAAACACCGGATAACAACAGCTCCGCCCACAGTGGGGAAAGATTGCAATTATGGCACTCTGCACCAACGGCAATATGCAGCATAATGAGGTCTACAACATACCCATAAATTGAGGCAGAGATCAAGGACATTTAGAAGAAGAAACCTAGACTCTTCCTCGGTCCCGTACCTACATAAACCAGGTAGAGAGACCAGCAATTATCGAATGGTTTAATTATAAAGATTATTAAAAAAAAATAGAAAAAGTAAAGTAAGTAACATACATAAACGGCGGGAGTGCACTGACTGGCCCATCATCGGCGGTATGATTGCAATCTCATAAGCTCTAAATCGACCAATCGTCGCAATGACGATGAAAAAGTGATTTTCACGCCAATTTCAATTATTTATAAAATGCAAATTCAAATGCGCCTGACTTGTGGTGTGGTTCGAACAGCGCCAACAGTAATTGCACGGAATGCAACTGCACCAGATCTTAGGCATTCATATGCAGAAATATATATAGAATTTATATATAAATAAAAGTGTCCGCTCGATCGTGTAATTAAATGATTCGATGTTGGTAGCCCGATTGCATTTGTTATATCTTCAGGGCGAATCTACAATACAAGACAATATCTAAGAAGCACAACAAGATCACCTTCTGCGTGGAGGACAACTGAGGAGGACCGATCTTGGCATTATACTGGACGACTCTTACCAATCGTGAATTGGAACTGATCGTGAGATTGATTATAATCGGTATAAGTTTTCCCATGATTATCATTTACAAAAAAAAAAATTTACACAGTGATGCAACGAGCTGCGTGTTAGATTCAAGAGGTTTATAATTGAAGTGATGTTGTTCCTGATGCCCGGAACGGCGACGCGATCAAGCGAAAAATGCTTCCAGGTAGGCCCGATGCTGTGCATCGCGTTCGCAACGAAGAAATATGATAAGTTATTTTATCTTTTTTTTTGTTTTGTTTTTTTAAATAAATTTTCAATATGGAAATATGACTGGTCTTCTGGAGCAAGTCAGCGCCACAACAAGATTGGATGTTGTGGGCAAAATTGTTATAGGTAAACATACGATGAACAATCTGATGTTGATCGAGGCAACAATCTCCAAATTTCATAAATATTCATGAGGTATATCTTTAAAACTGGAGCCTCTCCCTCCCCCTCCCTTGAATCGGTATGATCAAAAGATTGTTCAGATAGAGATGCACACCGGTTGACTTGCAGCCATAGCCGGGAAATTTAATAAATTATTTAAACGTCTCGAAACAGAAAAGAATAAATTACAATAATCACTAGACGTAGAAAATATGAAACAATGCGGATCGATTGCTACTCATTCGATTCGCCTATAATTTGAATGCCAGGAAATGTTTTCGATAGTTTATTCGTATCTAAAATTCAATAAATGTCTCTTTAAGTGGAAAAATATTGTTAAAATATGCTTTTCTTTTTCGTGTCATTAAATACACATAGATATTCATAGTGTGACAAAAAAAAAAAAAAACAAAATAAATCGATAATTTTTCATATTTGACCTAATTAAATTTTACCACATCTTCAGAAATTTAATGATATATTGGAATAATTATACACACCGAAAAAAAAAACATTTATCATATTTGGTAGAACGACTACGAAATTTTTGAATTTAAAAACGAATTATTTTTTTTTTTAATTATCATTTTACTATGACATTCATCGTCGTTTTCAAGGTAAAGTAGTTTTAAAAATACAGAATATCTTAAGTAATTCTTTACAGCTTAAAGGAAAAAACTATGTAAAAAACTTCATGAAGAAGACTTAAACCTATTTACCCTACACTGTTACTAACTCTAGACAACCTGATATAAATTACTGCTGCGCAAAGTTGCCGGATCAGTGGGTTGGGGGCATACTCGAACCTCATTAAATGGGTCTTATGCATACAAATTAAGCACGATCTCAAACTAAACTTTTGTAGAGTTTCAAATTGAGATCGAACTGAATTTTGCCATATAGAAATTGAGACTGAGCTTTCCCTCAGTTTTTATGCATAAGAGACAAAAACACATACCTATTAAGTTGTGATTTTTCGCAGTTTAATTTAATTTTCCATTTGTAATTTGTATGCTATTTAGACCTGAGTTGTGAGGCGAGGCTGGTGCTGTCGTTATCCAAAGTCTAGGTATTTGGCGAGAACTATTTTGTGAAACTACGTTAATTTGATTGGGGATGTTAACAAATTCAGGCGTCCAAAAGTAACATAAAGCAACATAGAACTACAAATATTAAATAACTTTATTGATAGTATGCCAGAAAGAATAACTACTGGTTACAACTAAAGTAGGTCATATAAAATACTTAAAAAATCAATAAAATATGACGAGAATCAATTTTTATTAACAATTTTGCTAGTCACTGTAAATTACCACTAGACTATGGGATTCAATCCTAGTTAGTAAAAATGATTCAGTCTAATTCGTGCATCTGATAAAACTTTAAACGTGTTTTTCTCAAAACTTGTTTTTTTCGATTGTTGTAGGTGATAAAACCGATTAAAAACCATTTTTAGACAAATTTCTGCATTCCATTAGTATCATTCAAAAAATAAACGCCGCGACAGTCGATTCAAAATAAATATTTTAATTTATTTTTTATAAAATCTCGTAGACATATCTCGAGATATAGCAATAAACATTTTTTTTATTAAGATTTATTATTTCTTCTGTTCTGTTAAAAAACTTTCTGTCCTGATTTATTTTCAATTAAATTTACATTGATAAAAACGTTAATTTGAATTAAATTAGTCGACTACTTTTCATATGAGTTTAAGAAATTTGTAGTTTATTATTAGTTTTGTTATCAGGGTGAATTTGAATTTATGAAAAGCTTTAAAAAGAGTATTAATTAATGTGATAGTTTAGGTATTTTCTCTTTAAACAGCAAAACCGGTATAATACTTCAGAAAATTTTAATTATATTTTCAAAATTCAGAAAAGAAGAGATAAACGACAAAATTTACTACTGTGCTGATTTCTACCTTTTCTTTGTTTTGGGAACTCTATTTTATTTTATAAAGAATTTTTATTCAAATACAATTTAAGCAGTGAAAGGAGGAGAAAAATTTTGCATTCTTCAAACCTATAAAATACCCACAACAATACACCAGTTAACAAATCCCTAATCAACTCTAGCACCAATTAAGACCATAGGTGCGCCCGATTCACCTGCTTAAATGTTTTTATCCAAATAGCTACCTGATTATTCGACTTTAACGGCCCCATTATACCGGTAAGTATAAAAATGCAACTGGCAAAGTGAAATTCCCTTCATTGTCAACAAATTAGCAACACCTCGCCAGAGAGATTGACCTAATTAAATTAGAAGACTGATCTGTATAAAAATAAAAAAAAAATCCTAATCACACTAATTGTTGCTGAGCAACCTCTAAAAACGTTGGCAATCTATCTTTCGAGTCCCAACCGTGTGCACCCCAGAAAAGCTTGTTAGGCGACACTTCTTCTTTCAGTCCATCGACCGGACCTGCGAATTCCCGGAGATTGCCAAGTTTTGTCATCGAGTGAGTGCCACTTCAACAACCTTGAACGGCATTGAGACTGATTTGCATTCGAGTTATGTACACACAACTCTGCGATCAGGTAGAGTTATAAAAAGAAAATGCGAAAATGTGAACATGGATGAGAGTGTGGATGAATCACAGTCGCAGAGAATTTTAGACCACGCACAGCGATAAAAATCCAATGCAATTTGGATAATAAGACAAGAAAAAATGCGTCAAATCTCAAGATTTAGCAACACACAAATCTTTGGGTCTTAGCATCGATTCTGTAGAGGGTTGCCAACTCTGTAACTAAAAGAACTGAAACATATCTCGTTTATATATTTATTTATTTAAAAAAAATATATAGCCGGTACCCACGTCTCTTATACGTCGATTATCTTTCTAGGGTTAAATTTTGGCGCTAATTCAGCAATAGTTAGCAACTCATCATCCAAATTTGAAGTTATTTTCGACCTGGATGCATCCTTCAAGTGAAATTTATTTTGAAAGTAGCCTATGTTTATTTGACTACTACAGAAAAATAGGTATATAATGTCACTTTTAATTTATAATAGAGACAAATTAAATCTCAGAGAGATGAATATTAGACAGCAAAAAAAGAAACTAATTCAGATGTTGTATGACGGCATAAATGGATTTTTAAAATTTTATAAAACAGTCGAACTGATAAAATTAGTAAATAGTGTAAAAAAAAAACGTAGAACACCTGAAAGTGGTAACCCTATTTTATGTAGAGAGAAAAGAATTCCAATGGCCAGAGACAAAGAGAGTTTTACCTGGCTGCAGAGTCGGCGATTGAAGGTAAGCACAGGTAAGTTGGGGGTACTTCGACGGTACCGATACTGCAGCAGAAGGGAAACCTGTTTGCTTGGGTTAGAGCTCCAAGCCGGCCGAAAATATTGTCCACTTCGAATGATGGAAAACCCCAACCGTTCCTCAGTCTTATCCGCCCGGTCAAACTTTGCGGGATGCTGTGCTCATCGATTGATCGTCGGGATTAATTTGAATTCGAACAAATGTTGATTAAATGATAACAATACGAAATTTTTACTCATGTTATTCTTCCACTAACCACGTTTTGGTGTCCCCCACTAATGATAAATATAAATTTATTTATCTTTTAAATGAGTTGTCTGTAGGGTACCTGAAAAGAGACAAGTGTTACACAATGCGCGAAAATTAGTGAGAAATTTTGTTACAAAGTGTTAGCCGCTAATCCGGAAGAAGTGATCTTTCATCCCAAGCCCAATATTTATTTAGTGAAGTGTGAAAAATGCGAATTAAGTTAATTGTTATCAATCGACCAAGCCCACTTTTTGACCGCGAATAGTGAAAAGTTTTCAGGAGAAATTGGATTAAAGTCGGATTGTTCCGGCCTCTATCGATTGGGCCAGGTAGGGTTTTATAGAGCCGTAAACTAACCTCCCCACTCCCTACTACAAAAATGCCCTTAATCTCTTCAATCCTCTTCAAGTTTACCGTGAAAGTGGATTTGTGTCACTCTTGACTTATTATGCTACTGTTCCGGACTATGAATGATGAATTGCCGTTTGAGGGGGTAATGCGCCTGTGAACGTGCCCCGACTGTTATGCGATCATACAACTTTTCAAAATTCTTCTGATCTTTTGTTCGCATCTCAACCACTTCCGCACAATTGGTTTTTGGAGTGCGCGCAGCGCTTGAGTGCGTTTGCGACAGAAAATTTTACTGCACCAAAGTGATGGAATTTATGGTCCAAATACGCCACAGCGATTTCTTTAATATTCTGTTAAGTAATTTCGCTGCACGTGAGTGCATTCGCACAAATTAGCAAATGCGGTGCATTTGGAATGCGTCAATTCGATAAGGTGTTGTATGCATGCAAAGAGACCTTCTCAAACGATGGTATTTTCATTTATGAATTTTATTTTAATCGTTACGTTGAATGAATTGAATGTTTCGCGGATGACGCAACTTTATAAAAATTTGAATTAATTTTGTGTGTCTTCATGAAAAAGGTCCCTCCTTGAATCACTATATTTAAATTTATGCCGGTATGGATTTAAACTTGTTTAAAAGATTTGCAAACAATTTTCGATTTGCCGAAACATTTCTCTTGTATTTAGGTCATTTCAAAAAATGAAATAATCGAACTTTACAAAAGTAACAGAACGAATATTTTAATTCTTTTTAGTTTTCTGAGATCATTTCAGTAAAAATAGTATAAAGAATGGAAATTTTTAAAAAAAAATGTGACTGAACTGACGCATACAGGATGATGAAATTTATAAAATATATCAAGCTTAATCTTTAAAATAAATCTATTGTTTTATAATTAAAGAATTAGTTAATAAAAGCAGTGTTTTTTCCATTTTCCTATATGATTCAGTTTCAATTTTCGTTGATTTACATTTTTCAAATTATCACGTGGATTAAGATTTTAAAACTTGAGAAAAGTGAATAAAATTTCCATGATATTTACCCGTTCGAATTCCAAACTTTTAAAGTGTGTATAAATCCAAGCAATTTGATTTCATTCGTACGAAATAAAAAATGTTTGTTATAGGTGCGTAGTTACTGGTATAAATAAATTTCAATTCAGTACAAAATTGCCTGCTTCATCTCAATCGAGAACCGAGCTGAAAAAAATACAGCTAAAGATGAAATTAAAAAAAAGCAAACCTAATTCCAAATTTTTATTAAATTCGGTGCCTAGGGGTTTTTGAGCTAGTTGCTTTCAAAATAATAGACAACTAAAATATGTCGAATTTCAATAAGGAAATCAACGTCTCAACAAATAGTGCAAGTTGGTATATTTTTAAATTACTTATTCTGAATACACCTATCTCCCGATTTACATTGAAAATTGGTTCCGCATAAAATCGTGTAAATTGAAATCGACGACTATTATACGTAAAACTGTGCAAATCGAAAATAAACTAAATTGTGCATAATTAAGTTATTTATATCAACGTAAAATTAAATAAAAAATATATAATTCATTTTGTAAATATGAGAAATATAAAATCCTTGAAATATGTTTCCAACATTTTAATTACTGTGATCACTTTCTCTTTTTCTTCTTATATGATATTATTTTTATAACTCGAAAGGATGCAATTGTTGTTTGATGATTAATAAATTAGAGAACATTTTCGATTGGCGAGACTTAATAAAGAAATCCGTAAGTATGTACGCCACGAAAATGTTGATTTTTACCAGTTTCTTCTTTTAATTTGTAAAAATAAATAAAATGTAGTGTAATGCAGTGTAGATCGCGGATTAGGTATATTGAATAAATTTCCTCAAATTAGTCAGACTGCTTTTAAAAACGAAAACAAAAAATACTACCTAATTAAAAAGTTCAGTTTAAGTAAATTTGTTATAATAGTCTAACTCAAAAAAAAAAAAAAAACTCTATTATAAATATAGAAAAAAAAAGAAATCAACCGTACATACGTGCGGTATGTTAGTGTAAAAAGTGTATAGAATTTCGACCTTCAAGTGCTCGGACCAGGCAGTCACGTACGGGGACATGGTCCATTACCCTCATGAATGCGTCTAATTAAAAACATCCAAAATGAACAAATTGATTCAATGAAAATTGAATCCGACGAAGAAAATACCAAAAAAAAAAGGTTTAATGTATTACATAAGGTTTTAACCCTAAATTTGTGTAACGCATTTGTTTAAAAGAAAATTTAATTACAAATTTTCATTGCCGCGTTTGTCTCTGGAAACTAATTAAAAAAAAAACTGGCAAAATGATGGTTGCCATGATTTTGGCTGAGTGGACCATTTGAAAAATAAATGGCAAATTATTTTGTGTTGAAGTAGCTATGGCTTGAACCAAAAGGATTTTTTTTTTGTCACCGAAAAATAACAAAATGGGAGCCGTTTTTCGAAGAATGTACTGAAAATCAAGACATTTTTTACCGAAATTTTTAATCGTGGTTCATGCTATACCAATAGATGTGTAGAAAAACATATTAAAAAATCAAAGCAATCAGTCGAGTCTAAAAAACATGGTGTAAAATGTTTGAAAAAATATATACATATTTTTTAAAAAGAACTACGTTCATTAAGTTTGCAACTCCTGGACCATACATTAGGCCTTACTCATCCTACATCTTCAATTTCTCATCCCTACTGGCTGTTGCGATTTTTTTTCAAAATAAATATAAAATGAAATGATAACTCTTTAAAGAAAATTAATATATAAATTTAATTTTGATTCTTATTTACTTTGTTCTTTTGCTGCTATAACGTTTTTCTGGTCAAAAATGACTGTGAGTGTAACTATGAGTCATAAAAGGTGCTAGGGACTTTTTTATGCTACTTTTTATAGTACAAATGAAGAGTAAACATGAAAATTCATAAATCATATTCAGAAAATTTAAACTAAAGCGCTTAAAAATTTATTTAACCAGTCAACTGTGTTGACCCCTTTTCAAAACGTGCACCTAAAAGTATCGCAAAAATGAAGCAATCATCACACAGCTTTTTTTTATTAAATCTATATATAAAATACTTTTTATTTTTTCGTTTTATTTCATCTTAGCTTCGAAATATTTAAAGCATCTTAAAATTTACGAATATATTTTTTGGTTTTCACGAAAATTATCTATTTAAATATTCATTATAACCCCTTTTTACGCACTCGTCATAACACAAAATATTGCTATTTATCTGAAATTTTTTTAAAAGTATGGAGAAAAAACGTTTCATACCTTTTTAATAACAAATAAATCAGGATGCAATTGTTTTCATTAACTCTACATTTACCAAAGTTTTATTTCGAGCATTTTCAGTTTAATGTACATTTGTTCTCTCCAAGATTACTGACTGAATCAGTAGACATATAAATTTTGATTACATAAATTTCTATCGTTTTACGGTAATCCAGAATCGCAATTCGAATTCCAATCTCACATTTATCAAAACCAATTTCAAATTGTGACCAAAATAATTAAAATGTTTGACCTTCGACTCAATTACAAAATTACAAAACACTTGCTCTAATAAACTCAATATTTTGAGTAATAACTTTCTATTATATTAAAAAGAATTACAACATAATAAGTCTGGAAGTAGTCCAAGAACAAGCTCGGTCTTAGCTCCATTTTCAGAAGTGATTTTAGCACTCACAGCGTCGAGATAATCTTGAATCACGAACTTTAAGTAAGCCCTGGTATCGGCACGATAATGAATCTTAGTGATTGCGACGTGGACAGCACTTGGGGTCAACGTTTGAAACAAAACCGAACTAGCTTCAAGACGGCCTCCGCCTCTAATTCAAGATGCTGCGCGCGCACCTCTAAAGAAAACGGGGCAGGAGCAAAATTGGAGCCATCGTCTCAGTGTGCAATATTCGTTGGGTCTACTAATTCTAGGAAACGATATCCATCTTCGATGACTTTATATTTCTTTTGCGATATCTCCCCCGCGCGCGCTTGATTGGATTGATCGCGATCGAAAGATTTTTGAAATTACAAAATAGCATTACCGTGTCCGGTTAAAACAAATGATCTTGCAATTTTTGCCCGAACTTGGGAAAATTTAATCTTGCGACAAAATCAATTTGCCGCTTTGATCCCTTCTTCGTTACGTAACAATTTTTCGTGATGGTACACATCGATCATCTTGGAGGGAGCGTTCTTAAGACAAAAATTTCAAAATGGGCTGCAGATTCAATCACGCAACGCAAAGTAGTAATATGATTTTGATTTGTTCATAGCACACTATAGTACTCTTTACCATTGGTATGCACAGCAGGAAAATATAATTAAAAAATCAAATATAGTCGCGTCTTGGGCTTGATTTGAGTTCTTTACTCCTGTGATGATGATGGTCTGAACCGTCCATCATTATCAAATCAGCCTATTTTTTGTTTTCCTTTCCCATCAAGATCATCAGCTCAAGTCCAATGTCGTAATCTTGTGGCGCTACAATACCTTGGTACTCACTGCAGCAACAATTACGATTACTTACTGTTTACCTTCTTTGGTAAAGATATGCGACGAAGGTGTAGTAATTTGTAATGGGTCTGAATGTCTCGCTAAGTTATGATACAATTATTAGTGCTCTATTCGGTCTCAACAGATCAGGATAAAATAAGTTCAAAAGTCTCCCACAATGATCGGAAATTACGTCTATTGATGATCACATAATGAAGGTAATTACGATCATTGGATCGTCTTCGAGGATGGCAACTGCCGAGAGAAACAAACGCCGAGGGGAGTGTGGCTTATTTGAACCGAGCGACCTTAGAAAAAAAAAAAAACGGTCGTCTTTCATCAGGCCATTGTTACATTGATTCCTTGACATTCTGTGAGAGAGGTTTCTTGGGTGCATTCTTCGAATCGTTTTTACAGCAGACAGTCTGCGGGTATCGTGATTCAAAAACCGAAGGTTGTCTCTGCCTTTATTTACCTTTTGCGGGGCAGTACCTCATTCATTGCTATCTCCTTGAATTTATTTAGATAATTTTATTTACAAATTTTATATGATTTTTAGGCGGAAGGAAGTCTGGGTAAATAATTCTATTTTAGTCTAATAACATAAATTTTTAATCATAAAGCCAGTTAAGCTTATTTTTCATCCAACCTCAATATTTTTAAATATTTAAAAAGACAACAAAGAATACAACACAGGCGAGAAGAACCCCTGGAGATATAATCAAATTCATCCTCATAGTTTAGAAAATGTTTATCAGATCGACTGAATATTAAGACATAATCCTCTTAAATGCTTAAATTGCTGAATTTACATTAATTTCGCGTTCATGAAATGACTTAATAACCATTGTTTGATAATGTAATTGTACTTTAAATAGTGTTCACAGTGTCATACAAGGCTATTTGGTATTCATTTCGAATTTTTCGGTAATTTTGGGAATATCCATTTCATTCTTCATTGTTACGATGTTATCCATTTAAAAGAGTCATTAAAGGTGACGCGATGCTAGAAATACATTTTTTTTCTTATACCTATATTATATACATATATTCAAATAGCTTATAATAGTTTGGTTTTTTAAAACTTTATATTGATTTGAAGCTTATTAGCAGTTTCACAAGCCTCTACTCATGACAAACTTGCAAAGTTTGAACAGAATATTTTTTAAATTTAATTTTTTAAAACCTTTACTGTGGATTATTTATGATAAACTTGAAGTTAATGAAAAAAATTCAGGTAATAATACTCAGGGAGATGATTTTGCTCGTTAAATGATGGGTGGAAGGTCATCAAAATGATGGTTAAAGACCGTTGAAGGGAGATAACAATTTTTGTATAAGTCGAATTTATGTTTCGACTATAAAAACAATTATTTAGGATCAAATCAACAAATATGAATCTATAAAAATAGATGAACAATGAATTCATGCAATTTCAGTAACAAATCTATAATAAGAGTTAAAATCTATGCGAATTGTATAATAATTAAAGCATCTATACACTTTTAAAATGACTTGTAATTTTTCTACCGCAACTTCGTCATAAGAACCGCCTCCCGTTGAAATGCGGTAAAATCAGAGACGCATCCTTCGTGGTCAGGTAAAATTATTATGTAATAAAATATCGATTACAACAATTTTACTTTAATGATATCAAGATAGCGTTAAGAACACGCCGCTAAAAGAAGTAAACGATTATCGCAGTGTACCAGCCGTAACTAACATACCAGAGAAGGTGCGATAGCCTGACTATTACCAGGCCAGAAAATTGCCTGATTTAATGAAAAATGTTATACCAATAACGTGGAATTTCATAATTGACCTCACCTTGATGTTCTATTGTACCGGTCAGGAGTAGACAAATGCGTCACTATACTAATAAGTGTATTGTACAAAATTTTTATTTATATTTCACCTAGATGGACTCAGGCTCGCACTATAGTTAGTATGGTAGAAGATGATATAAAAAAAAAAAGAAAAAAAAACTCCCTTTGCGGCCGATCCTATTAGTTCGGCATCCGCAAGAAGCATAGGACTGATGGCGAGCACAGTTTCCTTGAAACACGGTGTTTAGCTAATAAGACGTGTCTCGTTATCGAGATTTATAAGATGCGACATTTTCCGGTTCTAGGCTCGGTCCACAGCAGCTGCGCCTAGGCTAGACCAGGTACGACGAAGACGACGACGCCAAGACGACGGTGCCTTTGGTGATCTTCGGGCGAGCGCCTTAGCACTGCACAAATAATCCGATACTGCACAAATGATGCTCGTTGACGGTAAGACCCATTGCACAGTAGCCCCAGCGATGGTATGCATGCCGTTCGTTGGCAAGTTGCGTAGAATGTCCATCTAGAATTGAAAATCACTTGAGGTGGGTGGGCCGCCTGATTGGACATTTTACGATATGGATACAGTGAAATATGGATCCAGAGCGACGGCACGACAACGCCAGTTCTCATGGGTTTGCGTGCATTTCGGACTTTGGATGAGAAACGAGTATTTCTCAAGATCTAAATTGTTAGCTGTCACAGTTGTACAATCTATCGAGAATGCGAGAATGGTTCATACCTTAGTGGTACCTAGGTGGTATTTTGCGGTATTTGGGACAACAAACCTAGGTACTGGCATTAACAGAACACGAAATCTTTAAAACACGGTGGCAATTATTATCGTTTTAATGAGCTAATAAATTGACCGAGTATATTTGAGATACATACGTACAATGATCATGTTTGACGATAACATATCAAAGTAATAAATGAAATATTTTTCCCTTGGACAACTAGTTTGCCTCGGATTTTCCCTGGTGGCTCTCAGAAAATAACACACATATGGAGCCTAATATCGCTGGTGCGTAGTTTTGTTTAATTTGAGTATGGAAAAAAGTAAAATTGACAGATTATTTCGAATTGTTTTAATTTCCTTGTATATAAAAATAATAAATCAAGTTTTTATCTATTATTTAATCAACATTATAAATAGTGGAACAAACATGGAATTTACTAAGCTATTATACTCGTTAATTTCATGAGAGGATTTTATTTTCTAAGAATAGAATTATCAGAAATACCCTACATTTTAGAGACAGTTAAAAGTTTTATCAGTGGCACCTTCTATACCTTCTTAACTTAAGTGTTAAAAAGAAGAAACGAAAGAAAATTAGTAAAAAAGTGCTAGTCGATGAGCATTAACACCGTACACACATTCCTGGAACAGCTCAAACCATCAATTAAACTTTTTCTACCTATAGTGCGAGAATATCTTAAAGCGTGGAGATCTATGCGGGGATATCAAATAACACCTTACCGGGCAGAAGTCGGAACATCTTTGCGATGACCACTTCTGTCCTAATTACTTGGATAAGTGAATTCAAGTAGAAAATACTTCTCTCATTTATGTCGCTTATGCTGGACCTAAGCGGCGAGATCGGAGGCTAGTCTTATTTTTAAGAGGCCATAAATTACGCTAATTACAGAAATTTTCCTGACACTTTATTACCATGAGTTCAGAGAGGTACCAAATCTCTCAGCTGGACACGATAAGTCAACAGCATAAGGGGTTAAAAATGTTTTTTTTTTTTTCGCTTGAATCGAGGAGATCAAGCGTAGTACAGAGTGCCACTTGAATACTTTAAAATTGACAGATATTAGCTCTAATGCAGGGGTCCAGCACTGTCAGGAGTTGTTGATTAAATGCGAATGGAACTCTAGTGACAATGTGGATAAAATCTGGACCTACTTCAACCCCCGGGGGGATAGGAGAATTTAAACCTTAAAAGTGTCTCCTGCTGTCAGATAAAAAGATTCAAACGAAGTACCTCAGACAGTTCCTGGTTCGAACAACAAAGCCATCGTGCGATCCAGGGGGAACCTTTGGACACATGTTCCAGCGACGGCCTACGGAGATTTTCTATCTTTCTGGCCGTGGAAGAAAGCCCCCGTATCTTCTTCCCGGTGCCAGAGGACCGATTACGGCCGGCAGTCACGCAAGCGGTCAAATATTTCACCTATTGGCCAGAATCACCGTGGCGGAGGTACGGTCAAGCGTGCAGGTTACGTGAATCGGTTTCTGTTCGACTATAGATCGATAGAGACTCTATGGGACTCACGTTATTGGGCGATTGGGGGGGGACTGCCGATAGATAGTCATCGATATCCACAAGCGATGATTGCTGCCACATCGTAATTAGGGGAGTTCGATTCGATCGTCATCGCCATTAGGAGAGACCATTATTGCTTTTGATTAACGCATATGTGTGTGGCAAAAAGATTCGATCCCATTGATTTGATTAATTGAGACACTCGCGCTAGAGAGGTCAGATCAGATACCATCAATCGTGGATGGGAATTGCGTGGTAATGTCATGGCGATTGCTCGGATCTGATGAGCAACGGTGCCCCACGGATAGTGGATTACGATTGCGTGCACAATTAACTGAATGCAGAAATTATGTCGATATTGAAAACGGTATTTCTCTTCACGATCTGAGAAAATGGTCCCTGATCGTGATCGATTTTGAGACGTATACTATATGTATTTATAAATTTGTTTTCTTAGAAAATGGGCTTCAGTTCAAACATATCCTATATATTTTGTATAATAACCCACGTACCTACATTACTTCTAAAAAAAAACAAACTAGACTAGTGCTAGGTCAACGGGAAGCACTCTATAGGTTTTGATTTATTTGCGAGTATCAAAATATGCAAAACATACAATTTTCAAGTAGAGTTTAACTATGTGTTAAAATAAATAAATAAATAACAAAAAACCCGACCTTATTGCGTTACCTAGAAATTAAATAGTCAAAAGGAAAGAAATCGATTTGGTAACATGCTTCAAAAGGGTAAAAACAGTTTCAAACTAATGATAATAAGAAAATGTATTAAAATTGTAACTATTTTAATACGCAATAGATGAAATCACCTATCCACACAATATTTTGATAGTTTTAAAATGAAAATTTTAAAAAAACGGTTGAATTCTATTTGTACATACATATTTCATTATTTGTTTCTCAACTCAGCATTAATCACAAATGTACCAGAAACGGCAGCTTTCTAGTTTGATCTTAAATTTGATAAATCAGCCAGCTGTGATCAACTTAAGGTGACACGTTTCGTCGGTACCCACGAAAGGAGAAGAAAATGTCCCAAGCCCTCAACCGATGATAGCCCTATATATATCATCATCATCGCAAAGGTGTGTCCTACCCGGTCGAAAACGCCCATTGCCAGTGCGCAGATAAATGGCATGACAAAATCCAGAGAGTCGTCAACTTTTCAAGAGTCTGCGGTACAGACACCAAATGACACTAAACAGGCTCACTACAGCCTACCAAAAGACTTAAAGAGTGCTAACGTATCGAATACAAAACAGAGGATTTTTCAGTTTCCACATTAATAAATGAAAATATTTTAAATTGTTGACATATCGCAAATATAATGAAAAATTACGAATGGGCGGGCAGCATTCGGCCAACGTCCACTTTAAATCGACCTTGTCAACAGCCTTGCGATTATCATCGACTTCGGGTCCAGTGGCACCAAAAACAGTCCTACGCCCCGAAGACGGAGAATGTTGCGGCGGCGAAACGACCACGATTAAAATATGTGTCTCGAAAATGCCGTGAGTTTGAGATATCTTGACGTAACTGGGGTGTCGTGATCTTTTTAGTGATCGTACCTGACGCCGTGGATACCCCCAGAAGGAGTTGCGTGCGCACTGTCGACACTTTTGATATGGGCACATATGTGCGCAATTTAGCGCAATCTCGAATATCAGCAATATGCTATAATTTTTGTTAATACCTAGATTTTGTCAACAACTTGCAATCTCAGTCAGATCAGTAGTACAACAACAGCGAGAATAGCCTGTAAAAGAAATCTCTGACAACGTCTGTTCTGACCTCAAAGATGCTTGAGAAACAGCCCGAGGCTATTCCGTGCCGTCGCCAAAACCAATGGAGTTTGAATCGCAGACTATAATTACCAGTAGCAAAAATTAAATTGTTTAACGATCGTAACTAAATTAAAATGTCTGTAAAACCCGTTCAATGGAGCTACTCACGACCGGTTTAGGTTGCACGGAAATAGATTAAGTTCTGGTCCAAATTAGTTTTCAGCTTCCATCTCGATGGAGATGTTTACGGTCGTTGTTTTTATGTATTAATCTCTTTAGAAGTGCAAATCCTCTTCCGGCTTCCAGTCAAGACCAGATAAGCAGAAACCAAAATGTAATGAGAAATTCAAATTCACTTATTCTAATTCTATTTAAAGGGGTTTTAGGTTTAGGTTTATTATTTTCTTAGTTAACAAACAAAAAAGTAACTATAATACTTTGAGTATTACTGTAATAAAAATTCGGTAACTCTTGTATTTCTGTGGTAATTACGAAAGTAGTTACTTAAAGAAATTCAACGTTTTTTTAACTGATTTCGCTACAAATTTGTGTCTCAAACAAAAAACAAATCCTAATGAGTCGTGACTATAAACTGATTACAATCAACAGATTAAAAACTGCCACTATTCAAGGCTTTGTATTTTGCCAAACTATTGGTTGGTTTTTCTTAAGTTCGATGCTTTTACTACTATAGCAGCTAATATATATATATATTTTTTTGCTTATTCTTATTATAATAAGATTAAGCTCTTTTTGCATAAATTTTTTAAAACTTATTTATAGTACCTTAACTTCTCGCAATTCAGATCAAGTTGGTTTTTGTTTTGCATTAATAATCTTCGACTGTTATTAAGCAAAATTATTTCTGTAGCTGATTGACAAATTGAATACATGGCAGGCAACAAATTGAATAATATACTTTTTTTTTCTAAATGTGGTAACGTAAATTATTAAAATTAGTTAAGGATTTATACATATAAAAAACTATTCATAATAAAGAAAAAGTCAGTTTATATTAGTTCCACTATAATCTAATTTATTACGATTAATTCCATATATCAGGTTTCTCTGTAACGTTTGCAATAAAATATGATTTAAAAAAATTAATATATGAATGTTAAACATTAGGTATTAATTTTTCATAATAATTTAAATTAAACGCCATCAAGTCTTTTAAAAACTGAAAGCAATTGATTGTAAAAGTAAAGTAATAAGAAAATAATGAAAATATAGAAAAGTTTATAAAATACAAATAAAGGGTATTCTCCAAATTTAAGGTTAATATGTAACCATTCTGTAATATTTGTAAAATAGAATCGTGGGACAATTTAGTGATAGAACGCTGTACAATTGAATTACGTATTTTAATACCAAAATGGTGAATGATCAAATTCGTAAAATACGTCAGAGTTAATAGGCGTTTAGTTTCTTTAAATAGCGATAATGGTTGGCTTTCAAGGTCATGTGATCTGACTCCATAAGACTACATTTTATAGGGCTATGTAAAAGACATGCTAGCAATACACGAACGATTCAGGAGTTGAAAAGATGAAATTATTCGTCTTATAACTGAAATAGAACCACATTTGCTTATAGAATTGCTTTAGACGTGTTTCAGGCCGATATTTTGTTTCATCAATAATTTCCTAGTCTGTAATTCACATTTATTTTAATAAATTTGAACTTTTTATTTAAAAACTAATTTTTTTTTTTTTAAATAACTTCCCAACCTTAAATATTACACCTTATACAACAGAAAAATTTAAATAAATGCAATACTGAGAATTTTTTACTTTTGAAATCAAAAATGCAAAAATTCAGCAAATGCTTAAAATAAAACTAAAATGCAATTGTGTGCTACTCTAGAAACAAATTCAAGAGCTCTTCAAAAGTAATTAAAATCTCAAACGAGCCATAAACGTTCAAGTTGCTTCCCAATTCGCACAGAGAATTGATTAATGAGGCTCCAAATGAGTCACGAGGTAGGAGTAACCCCTAGGCGCCGCTCAATAACTACGTTACGTACAAAAACTCCCACATAATCGCGATATTTTCCACCGTCCAGCGATGTATGTTCTCTTCCAAAAGTCATGATATTCAAATCAGTTCATCAAGTACCATGTCGCCGTAATTTTGCAATTTTCACAAGCCGAGTTAGCAGCCAATGTTAGACTAAAACTGGTCGACTCCGGCTTATGCATCTCATTGCTTACCTGTTCTAAATTTTTGTGCTGCGCGCGAAAATGCGCTGACGATGTTATTTTAAAATATCAAAGCCTTTTTGGCATCAGGTTCTGTGGATAATTCAATTAGCCCACGACATAATAATGAGTAATGAGGAGGGGGAATGTGCAACAATTGTTTTCCAGGAGAACAATGTGCCATCGGTTCGGGGCTAAATTAATCATAATCACACGTTTCGGTGTCAAGTCGGTAAATGGCTGTCTCCTGTAAAATAGGTGAATATCACGAGTTACCAATTTGACTGCGCTTTGCATAACCGCCCTGGCTGCATTAAACCATGAGGAGGGCGGGCCGCATTGTTATGGAAATTGATAAAATTTTTATTAAGGCCCTGAGCGACTATGAGCAATTCAAAATGACCCAGATATTATCATCGGTCTGGAGGTCCCGCCGACTGAGGCGATGTTTTTCATCGTCATCTAGCCAGAAGCCCTCGAGACGCCATAGTACCTCCACAGAACCTTCTCAAGAGTAGGGTACCTTGAGGTATGATTAGATCAGTCCGTTTCATGCCCCATGTTGGATTTAATTGAAGAAGTTGTCTCAGATTCAAGAGTTCCTTCATATCAGGAAACTTGTCCATTTCAAAGTACGAAAAAGTCCTGTAAAATCGAAGGGAAACCATGAAAAATTTGTATTCTACTAGAACATGACACTGAGGCCCCGTTTCTCCGTGAGACTGATAGACATCTTCTTCAGTGAGGTACCACAACCATG
The DNA here is from genome assembly GCA_963969385.1 of Philonicus albiceps. Taxonomy (NCBI): domain Eukaryota; kingdom Metazoa; phylum Arthropoda; class Insecta; order Diptera; family Asilidae; genus Philonicus; species Philonicus albiceps. The sequence continues at coordinate 30,114,305 of OZ017776.1, forward strand.
GAAAAAATTGTGGCCAAAGGAAAAGAGAGAAAAATTAACCAGCCAACAGTACACAGTCGACGAAAGTTTTGTGCCCAACGAGGAGACGAGACGGCGATTTTGCCCTTCTTAGCAGACCAAAAGATCTGAAAACCCATGCAAATTTGTATTCCATCAGATGCGCTGTATCCAAGTCGAGCAACGAACGCTCATGAGAGACTGTGTCTTAAGGTCTTCAGGACGGCGAAAAAGGTCCAATAAAAGCATAGAGGCCCTGTTAATGTCGACGAGAAGAGCCGAACTATCTTATTACTGTAATTCAGTGGGAATAATTGAGACACGATCTAATATGCAAGAAACGTTTAACGACGAGTAAACTCCGCCAAGAGTCAAGAGTTCCTTCAATTGTTTATCCTCGTCTTCGTCTATCTGTTTTCCCGATTTGCCCCGGCAACTTTATGGCAACCGGACCACGAAAACTAGCGAAAGAGCGTTGTAAGGCCGATTAAATGCCCGCTCGTTTCAAGTCCAAAATTGATACCTTGATGGGGATACTGTGGAGAATCTTTTGCACTATTCAAACGCTGGTAATTCTATTGTTCGTTTTACGAAAATTTGCTGCGTATTTAATGGATGTGTATGCGTGATGCTATGTTTCTGCATTGCACTAACCGTTAGTATCTTAAACTTGCAATGCCCTTTGATGATTGCATAAAACCCCTGAATAAGGTTGCACCGGTCTATCCCACTTTTATGGCAATTGCGTTCCAATCAAACATCTGTCGACACTTTTCTCTTGGGCGTCTCGACAGTGCACTTTTCGCCTTTTAATAAATTATCAACCCACCATTCTTTATAAGACACCTCAACCGCATATTTAAATTATTCAAGAAATTCCAAGTCAAGAGGCCTGTGACAGAATTTTTAATCTAAAAGATGTCTTGACTGACTCATCAGCGCTAGCCCAAATCGCTAAAACTAAAATACTTAGACAAGATTTTTAAAGAGCACAAAGGGGATAAAAAAGTATAGAACCGAAAATCTGACTGAATTTATTCCAATACTTAGTAATGAAGACATTCAGTTTATCTTGATTATTTAGTATTGGATTAATATCAGTAAGGTTTTCACACCGATTTCAAATATCTGGTAAAACAGGCCCTCCTTTTTTTAAAAATAGGTTAAAAATAAACAAAATGTATCTGTCTATTTGACTATGCATCACACAAGAACTCCCGAACGAATTTTGGCAAGTCTTACATTTAAATTATAGCTTAGTATCCCAGCTAGGCTTTAAATTTTATTTTGTTATATTAGCGTACCCTATAGATTTAAAAAAGGTTGCTTAATATATTTAGAAAATCTAAAAATAAGAATTATACATTGTGGTAGACAAACTTTTCCGTCTGTAAATTTGAGAGCAGTAGTCCTTAAAACTATTGATAACAATGGAAGAAAGAAAAATAAATTTACCACTTTAAAATTTCCTCTTTAAAAATATTTGTTTAAATCGCATCCACACCTTTACATTTTTAAAATATTAATAGAATATCTAAAGAATTTCATTTATTTTATTTCTTTCAGAATGACTTCCATACAACGAATTCTTTGGATAGGCCTTCTTTTAGGCCTAGTGAGAACAATCGACAGTCTAGATCCAAAATTTGATCCTTTAACACGTATGAGGCTAGTCCTTATACCAGCTGATGCTGCTGTCGGCTCTGTTGTTTATAGGCTCCGAGCTACCGACGAAGAGTTTGATTATCCTCTTCAATTCGAATTAGTTGGAGATGCATCTTCATCAACAGTACAAATAGAATCGCTTCCATGTACAAAGTACAACTCAATCTGCCAAGCAAATGTGGTTTTACAGAGACGCTTAGAGCCGGGGAGATATTATGATTTTCAGGTAAAAATAAATTTTTTAATTCACTTACTGCAAAATTATGCGCACTAAAATTTTATACTCAAATTTAAATTATTTTTTCTAATCTTATTTCAGGTATCCGTAAAGGACACGAAAGGAGGGATGGCAAGTCAATTATGTTCTATTACAGCAACTAATTTTACAACACCTCACGATATGATATTTCCCCATAAGCCGGGAATTATTATGATACCAGAGGTAATGTATAAAGATATAAACTACCTATAACGCATCAAATTTTACTAAATTGAATGATTTTGCCTCTACATTTACCGACGAAGTTATTTTGATCCCTATCAGCTTTTTTCAAATTTATTCTCTTAATCTTTTTTAAATTTCCGAAATATATAAATAAAGATTAATTAGGGTATTTCCTTAACATACATCATGAATTTTCTTGGAGAGAACAAATTTATATTAAAATTAAAATGTTCGAAATAATATGAATTACTTTATTAGCACAATTAAAATATTTTTAGCTGTTCATTCATGAATTTGGGTTAATTTCAAATTAATGCACTACAGCGTTTTTCAATATATGTAAATAAAAAAAGTATAGGATTAGCAAAAAAACGACGAAAAATGTGATTTAATCACTCCAAAATGTACAAGAATAAGGGAAACGTTATATTTCTATTTTTAAGGAAAAAACCTTTGACAAGTAACTGCAAAGATTATCATCTCTTCTAGTTCTATTTAGGGTTTGGCTATGTGCATTTCGAATATACTCTAAAATTCAATTTAAGTTAATGAAGCATTATTGCAAAAACACTACTTCCTAGAAGCTAAACACAAAAAAAAAAGAATTATCCAGCGAGAAGAAAAAGCTATTTTATTTGATAGCCGTCCCACTTCGCGGGCTGCATGCAAAGCAGGTATACCTAGAGCACGGCCGAAGCAACATATTCATTACAGTCTGAAACCCAATCTCCGTCATTAAGGTCATTAGGGAGCAAATTTCCACCATAAACCAGAAAAACTTGTGCGATATTTCCGTGAGAATGATTCTATCGAAGCTGTGAGGCGTTAAAGTAAAAACATCCAAAATTACCCGTGAAATCACGGAATTAAGTCTCTGGACCAAAACAAAAAGTCACTGACCCTCATTCGTCGTGTGTAAAGTGCACACAACAACATCAGATCATGACTCAGAAAATACTCCACACCCGGATTCATAAAATCTCAGCATTACCTTCAATCCAACCCCTTCTACGAGTATTCCAGACTCCTTACCTTCGGAATCTTGAGACTTATGAAAAGTCTCAATCATTCAAATGCTCGCGCAAAAATACATCAACAATGCACCTGTACATGGTGCACCAACTTAGACTATTAGTGGATCAAATATCAGCACCTTTCGCGCTGCATAACGGTTCCATTCCACCAGATGATGTATGACCATTGGGTCTGCTTGATTCGACCGAGCACATCCAAAAGCGCATGCACAACTCGCTTAAAATGAGATCGCCGACGCCAACGTTTAACCGACATTAAAAACAGCGTCTATCGGTGGCGACCTTTAAAAGAATTTGCTTTAACTTTTATGTCTCAATAAGCAAAGAAAATAAAAATAAATCACAAGTTGTTCTATAATCGAGGTCGTGAGCTAACCATTACATTTTGATATTGCACCGACTTTTTCGCTTACGTTCAATGTAGCCTTAATTTTTCTATTATTAAAAACTTAAGTTAGTTATAAATTTTGAGCAAGTTGGAAGCAAGCATGGAACCGGAGACAAACGCAATGTGTAATAACAACAATTTTTATGAAAATGATAAAGCACAATTAAATTTAGAAAGGAAAACAGAAAAAGTAAGAATTGCGTTAGTACTTATTTCTGCTTTTGAAGTTATTTCACAATCTTACAAAAATTCTAGTATCAATTCAATTTAAGCTTGATGAATTTCATATATTTTTTTGCAAACTAAGGATTTCCTTTTTCAAGTATTTTCTCACTAGTACAGATATTTTTTTTAGAAATACCTAGATATTGGAAAAATTGCAATACTTGCACTTAACATAAAAAGGTAGTGCATAATATTTGATTTTATTTCGCTCTTATTCCACTTTAATATGAAAATGTATTTTACAAATGCATACACTTTTTCTGAAAAAAAAACGTCTACTTAGCAAAATAGCTATAATATTTAAGTATAGAAAAGCGAATTGCATTGGACAAGTCTCAGACTGTATTTAAGATTTTATTGTTTTTCTCGAACATTTTATCGTTTGGCCTCAAATTTTATCTTTATGTAATTGTACTACTTATCTATTTACTACAAGCTTCGTTTATGACTTGGACTTCTCGTGAAATTTTATATAGAGGAAACATTTATTCATAATTTTTTGTATTATTTGTTTTTAGTTAGCTATTCATTATGTTTGAAGTACGAAATTTAGAATCTTTAGCAATCTTAGTAACCGTCATAGTCTATTTATTTTCTGGTATATAATTAAAATAATAAGGTACTTTACAATTTTACTCTTCTATGAATACAATATAAATTTTTTTGAGAAGAATGAAAGTTTCTTTTTCTGCCAAAGTACAAAAATACTTAATTTTAATAATTCCTGTAAATAAACCATAACTGATGATTTGAATATACGAGTAAAACAAAAATAACACTACACCGTTTTATATACATATTTACAGGATGCGAAACGAGGCACTGAATTGGACTATGTAATCGCTAGAAAAAATCCTCTATATCCCAAGCCTGTTTATCTCGAATTGTGGGTAAGTTATCGCTCTTAATACTTTTCTATAAGTAAAAATTATTATTTTAATTTTTGTTTTAGGGGTCTCCGCTTTTCGCCATCCGCCAGAAGATTGTATCACCCGAAACAACAGAGGGAACGGTCTTCCTCTTAGGACCCCTGGACTTTGAGAAACAGGCAATGTACCATCTTACAGTTTTGGCCAACGTAAGTACTCAGCCCTATTCGAATTATTTTTTATAATTCCATATTAAAACTAGAATTTACTATAAAAAGTACAGTTCTTATATTTTTTATAAATAAAAATGGATAAAAGAATCATTCAAAGAAACATTGTTCATTTTGGACTTGCTCCCTGACTGCGAGTATCTTGCAAACTTTCGCTACAATTGCGATGAGGAGCTCCATAATATACATGCGAGAAATTGCATTTCGCGCCGATTTTATAGTGCAACTGCAACTGGGGAGCAAAAGTGGTGCTCCGAGAGCATCGTAGCAACAATCGATAAGGTGCCGCCTGGTATGTAATGCCATCTCAGGCTTGCGACTGCTGCTGTAGGGGGCCTCTTCCCCCCTCCCCCCAAACAACCACGCTGACTGAGTTGACTCTGGCGAAGCCCGAGTATTACGCGAGGGAAGCGAATACAGGCGGCGATTTCCTGTGTCTGGGGCTGCACCGAAATGCATTTACTTCACGTTGAACGTTGCACGTTGCAGTCAAGTAGTCCGACTGTACTTGGCCTGTAATAAAGCGAAGCGCACTCCCGACTCTCGTTGCAAAACTTTGCAGCTGCGGATTTTGAGCGCCTGATAGGAATGTTCAGCGGCGTTGTAACTTGTTAACATGTTTTTGCCTGCCAAATGCATCCAAGGGGAGTATAGTCATTATTCTACTAAAAAGAAAGCAACCGACTTCGGTTGGTGTAACTAGCAAAATGCGTTGTCATACTACAATTCTTTTCATCGACAAAAGCTACCATGATGCACTTTAGCTTTGCTAAAACTTATTGCATTGAAAACTGCAAGTAAAACTTTAAACGCACAACCAAGTGGACTAATAAATTTTTGCTTTGATGAAAGAATGTATAAAATTACGGATTATAACCACAATATTTAGAATAATCAAAAATTTTACTAATTCCCTTGCTACACAGTGGTTATTATAATTATAAAACCTCATAATAGGTTGAGAATAAAACCTTTATGAAGGTGAGATCATATTATGACCTAGTTTTTCCAAAATGTAGCGCAACAAATGGTTTTCAAAGACTGTTTAAAAAATTAATTAAAAATACGGAAACAATGTAAAATAGAAAATCCTTTACCCTTGCTTAAAAATCGTCACGGCTCCCAGGTGTAAGGAAGTAATTGGAATTGTTCCCAAAAGTAAAAGTTTCCTCATAAAAATTCCTTAAAAACAATGTTAATTTTAGCTAATTTCATCAATATAAAGTACATATACCTATATTCGGTATTGCACAATCGCCAGGCTTTGTACCCAATTCTAAAATTAATCAGTTATTGGTAAACGCAAATGTGAACTTAATTATTCGCAAACAAATGGTAATAAAAGCGGCGATTTATAGCCAATAATATACACCAATAAATCACCATTTACATAAAAATTCCCATCGAAATTTTATTGCCCTAAAGTACAGGATCTATAAAATTGTAGAAATCATAAAATTTTTAGATGACTGAAGAATTCAATCATCTTTCCAAGATAGGGATTTGATCTTTTGGTCATTAAAATTAAATTAACGATGAAAGTTATCGGCAAAACTAAAAGGCAATCAATTCACACAGTAGTGATTTTTCTACTATCGATTTTTGAGATAATAAAATAACCGAAAATGGTGAACCGATAGTGTCTACAGATGCCGGCCAACCGAGGTACGCAATAAAAACTTAATTTACATCAATGTAGAGACAGCCGCAATACATCACCTGACACCTGAAGGCCATTGAATGTCCTTTCGGATATTTTACATCCACAGCACGGTAGTAAATCACTTCAATATGGAAATTGTTGATTATACACCGATCCGCTGGACCCATGTCATCTTGCGGCCTATCTGATGCGGTACATTTGTACCTCACGCTAATAAGCAACCGTCCTGCAGTAATGGGTATGTTATTAAATTATTATTATTTTTTTTTTCGCACAAACATCGATTTATGCATTAGGCTGCGACCATAGTACACACAGGAAACAGATTAGATGCCTCCGCTCCTTCGCAATAGCCGGATACATTTTTTTTTATTATGTGATTTACGCGGCATTTAAAGCGGCGCGGCAGCATAAATAATCGGGCGAGATCAGATCTGTTCGGTTGGCTGGTTAATTATGACCGATAGAGTGGTGCAATTGAAATCGTAGTTACATTCTAATGGCGCTATTGTTTCTGTTAAACGTGCTTAACATAATGCTGTTACTAACGCCTCATTAATCATTCGATTTTTTCTCTTTCATGTTGCTGCTGTACCGAAACTTTGATAAAACTTTGCCTCTTTTAAAGGTTCTAAAATGTTTGTAACCATTTTATGTTTTAGTAATAACCCTTAATACATATAACTAATAAAAAGTATGAGTAACTTCAAAAACATATTGGAACGATGCTGATTCTTAATTCAGCACAAAGGGTCTACGCAGCTGAATTGTATATCAATAACTTATTTTTCAGTTTACCCTTATTGGTTGTTCTAATAAGAAATCATTAATTTTAAATAAAATCAGACATTAATTAATCTATAAATCCTTATAATTAACCCTTTTAAACGAGACCTCTTACAATACGCGTAATATGACAAATAGTTACCTTTGACATAAATTAATTTTTTCGTTCAAAGTAGTTAAAATAATTGGATAATAAAATAATTTAAATCAAAGATAACTGATAATTTACTACAGCTTTTGCTGTTTTATTATGAATTTCAATTCAAAACGAGCTTCGTAGGTTCTTTTTGGAACGAGCTTCTAAAGAACCCAACTGCTGTAGATATGGATCTCGTTGAAGACAATTTTCCCCAGTAAGTCTGAAGGTTTCAATTTGGATTAGTGCCTAATACTTAACAATAGATAAGCAAGCAATATTTATTTTATTTTTTTTATCATTACCCGACGGAAGTTTGATATCATTATGTTTGCTTTAAAAAGAAAAACCACGTAGGTAACCTGCCTGCTTAAAAAGAGGTCTAATGATTTTGGTATGTAGAAAAAACATTTTGGGTTACAAACTAATAAACAAACAATAACTTATACAACATCTTACATTTGTCCTGAGCAGAGAAATTACTCGAAAAAGCTTCATCTTTTACCAGGGACAGAGCTCGAGCCTATGCCCCTCGAATTGGCGCTTCGTTGGTCTAACCAGCTGAGCTACCCGTGGCCTTGGTGTCTTCTCGAGCAATTTTTGTTTTGATGAAGTGCGATCGATCAATCCCACATATATTTTTTAAATAAAGTTTTTTAAGGAACTATAAAATCTGAAAATGGAATAAATATATCAGAATGCACTTAAACCTTTATATGGGAACAAGTTACGACTCTCACTTGATAGGCTTTTTCTTTATATTATTGCTTAAAAGCACTATAAGTAATACTTTTGGATTGATCTACGTTTAGCATTTTTATTAATATCTAAAATCCAATTCTTTTTTCTTACAACAGCTACTTTAAGAATAATCAGATGCAAATTCCATTAAGTATCGGTCCAATGCGGCCGGCGTATGCGAAAATCTGCCGACAATCGGAAAAACGTATAAATCGCTTTCTTACGTCTGCACCTTCGCTTTAAGTATGGGGGCATTTGAAAAATGTTAATTGCTCAACGAACTCAGCTATAACACGAATTAAATGAAGCAATTAATTAATTGGCGTCAAAGGAGCAAAAAACTGTAGCCTGCCCTGGCTAATGAATAATCAATTACGTCCGAGAGATGCCCCCATGACTCTTCCGACTCGCGGCTTGCTGGCACAATTAATCGGAATCGGAATTGATGCTGAAAATGGCCAGACGGAAACATCGTCTCCGCGTCTGGGCCACTATCTCGATTCAAGATGAGTACGCGGATTAATAAATTAGCATGCGTGATCTTACCATCGCGCATGACTGTCCAGCGTCTACTATAGAGCAGTGTCGGTGCATCGCTGCTGCAAAAGGGCGCCTTATCAAATTCAAATTGCACTTTTAATTATTCTCCGCAGGCGCATGGGTCCATTTGTTGCATTTCTTAAATGATAAGCTTTAATGTCTGTGGCCCGTATCAACGGAGGCGTCGACAGGTCAGACAGGTGAATTCATTTGATACTAATGGCTAGTTCGTGGCTGCGGCAATTAAGGAATTCGGCAAGTGGGCGCGAGACTGAATTATAGTCGCTATTTAGTGATTGGGTGCAATGCGACCCTAGATTTATATGTTAATGAAATTCATAAAATTATGCAGGTATGGAAACTGGGCAATGTGTCTACATTTTTTTTTTTAATTGATTAAATTACAGAATTTATGAGATTTCTATTCACGCATTCCTTAGATAAAAGCCACCATTAGAAATTTTCGGTCAGATTTTTGTCACCTATTTTAATTTCCGTTGAAAACTGCTCACGCCTTATTGAGATGTTTTCTAAAAATTAAGATAAGAAACCTCGCGGCACGCTAAAACAGGAAACTGCTTAAATAAATAAAACTTAGATGGTTTTATATAATATTTAATATAACTTATCGGATATTCATATCTATAAACGAGGCTTTTACAGTGCAAAACACCATATCACTCGAAAAACTAAAAACATAACAGAATAGGTCTATTATTTAAATTTATTCAATGTAACTACAAATTCTCTAAGTTTGCGGAGAAGATAGTACCACATTACTAATTTTCTTTCAGTGTGGGTAGCTAATGAATATTCCAATTTACAATTTTCTGGCATAATTTTTATAATAGATTATGTAACATTTAGATAATAGAAGTAGGAAGTACGCGTTTCATCCGTTCCGTGACTAGCGAACCAAAGGTTCAGCATGGGCAGTTGTCCGTTGCGATAATGCCTTTACTTTTACTTTCTTCCACTTAAAAACGTGACCACCACCTCTGAATTTACGTTTAAGAGATTCATAATCGTTCTTCTCAAAAATAAAACAACTGTAACAAATTTAAACTACGAGTTGCGAAGAATCTTTAATTTGCGATTTAAAAGTTATTACAATTTACAAACATGACTGATTTCTATTAAGCATGATTGGGCTAAGAAAAGTTAATTTTACTTATTTTTTAATGTAGTACATACTAGATATATCTTTTAACTTTCACTTGACACATTGTGAATGTTTGGTAAATAAAAAGCGAACCGCTAAAATGACTTGCAATATTATTCGGTTAATTCCTAAATTTATTATAGGCCGATTACGTACCACAGGGCTGTCGGGTTCATTATGAAAGTAGTCTTTGTATGATGTGAATCAGCGAAATAATAACAATCGTGTAAACTTTCAATAGGGCATACAAGAAAAATTATGTGCACTTCTGTGAACATGACTACTTTAGATATTTTTACCAGCAGCCGCCGAAAAACTTGAATAAGTCATTGCTAAAACCTTTAGCCTTAGGACAGTGGATTTGATTTTAAAGCAAGTAGAAAATAAAAACATCCTCTCCTGTTATTTAATATGATACCCTACTTGAGATAATTTTGGCGATGAATTTATTTTTTACTCCAACAATTCCAGACATTATTAACATTAATTGAATATTTTAATTTACTTAAACTAGCGTCGGTTTTTGTTAGACTGTGTACTTAAGTAGTAACATTTTATTTTCCGAGAAAAATTGACTAAGCTTTTAAGCTTTAAAGATCTATACCATAAATATTTGGAAATTTCTTCTGTTTTAAAAATATTACAGTCTTGAGAACATACATTAATATTATAAAGAGGTAAAGTTTGTAAGCTTGCAAGTTGGGATGGAGGAGGTAATCTGCGAAACTATTCATACGATTTTAAGAATTCTTTCATAAATATTTAGAATGGACCTTCAGGGTCTCTAAAAGGGCTTGTCAGCAATCGCCAAAAAATTGAACAAGTCGAATTTGACTTTAAAGCAAGAATATAAAAGAAAAAATATCCCCGTCTTATCTTTAATTTGATACCCTACTTAATTTAATTTCAGGGATAATTTTAAAATGGTTTTTTTATTTCGTATTTCATCTCCAACAATTTCAACATTTTCCAAAAATCCTTTACTTTACTTAAACGAGTATCGCTTTTTGTTAAACTGAATGCTTAAAGAGTAGCATTTTATTTTCCGAGAAAAGAAGTTCTAAGCTTTTAAGTTTTAAAAATCTATACAACAAATATTTGAAAATTTCATCTGTTGCCAAAATATTACGGTCTTGAGTATTACCCTATAACTGAAGTTATATAAAATTTTGGGAAAGCGCGAGTTGCAAGGCGTGTCCTGGCCGAGACAGGATTTGAGGAAACCAATCACCAGCACCATACAGTCCAAACCTAGCCCCCAGCAATTATTTCTTGTGTTTCTGTATGACAAATGCAAGAAGTGCAATTAAACAGGGGGACATTACATAGAAAAATAATCTTTTTATACATTTCTATGAACATTTTTAATACCACAGGTTCAAAACTTTACAGACCTCCTCAAAGTTCCACAATATTGGTTTCTTTGCAGGTTTGAATAATACAAACCTATTAAAAACATTTTCTGTTCTTTCTACTTGTGACTATCCAATGACAAAAAGCATAGAGTACAATATCTTGAGGATTTTATGAAAATTGTGGAAATTTATCATCTGAGTAATTTATAAACAAAACAGGCAAAGCGAAGGCGGGAAATCCGCACAAAATTCCAGTATATCATTTCTCTGATAACTCGAAATCAATTAAAGCTGACAGATAATTCATAAAACGACCGAGGAAAATATTCACGGAACTTCTACTCGATTCCTGGATATTAATGGATTCGAGTCGCGCCAACGTGCTCCGGTGATAAATTATCTAACGCAGGAATAATTTCATTTCTCATTTTAATTTTTTCTTCAATACGAAACCCGACCTGACCATCGTATTTTGTATGCCATGCACCACCACCAATCCCGGGACAACTGGCAAACCGCTTCCAAACGAATCGACATGATGGACAGTGATGACTAGCATGCAATTTTTTTAACCAACCTGTTGGAGGCACCACCTTAAAAATAGCCTTTCTTCGGTACACACCTCTTCCGTAAAATTATTTTTTTTTTCCATTGACCGTTTTCAGTTAATCCATAAAAGCTGAAATATGAATAGTAGCCCACCCCCGCAGAGTATTCAATAGCGATAAATCGCCTTTCTTAGTTGAACATTTCAACAGTGGTTTAACATGCAAATATTTGCGATTTTCTCAGCATGATTATTTGCACTTTTTAAATTTAAATCTATTTCTCATCTGTTTTCGATAGGCGCGGAACTTTTTAGGGAATTGTGTC